>SJYC01107818.1:0-26084 GCA_006408675.1 Madoqua kirkii
AACTACAATGAGATATCACCTCACATCAGTCAGAATGGCCCTCATCAAAAAGTCTACAAATAATAAAGGCTGGAAAGAGTGTGGAGAAAAGAGAATATTCTTGCACTGTTGGTGGGAATGTAAATTGATATGGCCACTATGGAAGGTGGTATGGAAATTCCTTAAAAAAGTAGGAATAAAGCCACCATATGACCCAGAAAACCCACTCCTACGCAGACACCCTGAGGAAACCAGAATTGAAAAAGACACATGTATCCTATTGTTCAGTGAAGCACTATTTACAACAGCTAGAACATGGAAGCTACTTAGATGTCCATAAACAGATGAATGGGTAAAGAAGTTGTGGTACATATACACAATGGAACATTACTCAGCCATAAAGAAGGAATGCATTTGAGTCAGTTATGATGAAGTGGATGAACCTAGAACCTATTATACAGAGTGAAGTAAGTCAGAAAGATAAATATCATTTTCTAAACCAAATATACGGAATCTGGAAAAATGGTACTGAAGAATTTATTTTCAGGGCAGCAGTGGGGAAACAGACATAGAGAATAGACTTAAGGACATGGGGAAAGGGGAGGAGAGGGAAAGATATGTGGAAAGAGTAACATGGAAACTTACATTACCATATGTAAAACAGATAGCCAACGGGAATTTGCTGTTTGACTCAGGAAACTCAAACAGGAGCTCTGTATCAATCTAGAGAGATGGGATGGGAAGGGAGATGGGAGGGAGGTTCTAAAGGGAAGGGATATATGTATACCCATGGCTGATTCATGTTGAGGTTTGACAGAAAACAACAAAACTCTGTAAAGCAATTATCCTTCAATAAAAAAATAAATTAAAAAAAAGAAGAAAAGAAAAAATTTTTAAAGTTTATTTGTGAGATTTCCCTGATGTCCAGTGGTTAAGAATCCACCCTCCAATGCAGGAGATTCAGGTTCAGTCGCTCATTGGGGAACTAAGATTCCACATGCAGTGGGGGAGCTAAGGCCCTGCCACAGTTACTCAACCCATGAACCTCAACTAGAGAACTCCTGTGCTGCAACTACTGAGCCAGTGTGCTCTGAAGCCCTCACCACAACTAGAGAGAAGCCTGAGCACCGCAGTGAAGATCCTGTGTGCCGAAACTAAGACCTGATGCAGTCAAAGGTAAATACATTAAATAAATAAAATTTTTTTCAGGCCATGCAATGATGTCTTTTATTATGTATGGATTTTTAAAATTATTTTTGCAATATCTCCATACACAGGCAAAAAAAAATTGTTTAGCGTATTGAAACTTGCAAACCTGATCACTACATAGAGAAGGCAAAATTATCCCTATAGCACACTTAACCAGGAGGCCAGTTCATCTGCCGACCTCCAAGAACATGGAGATGGACATGATAGACAGACTGGCCCCCATCTGAACCTTCATTCATCACCATTCGATAGTCATTCTTCAGGCCCAGATCAGCAGCACATTTCTTGCCAACAGTCATCAAGTGCCCAAGAAGACTTTCATCACCATCTTCTTTTGCAGAAATCTGGGGTATATGTTTCTTAGGTATTACCAGAAAAATGTGTTGGTGCCTGAGGGGAAGTGTCATGGAAAGCAAGACACTGGTCATCCTCATAAATTATTTTGGCTGGGATTTCCTTGCGAATAATCTTCCCTAAGATCATGTCGCCACCAGGCCAGGTGACCTGAGCCTTGGCGATCTCATCTGCCATTTCTGCCTCCCTCCCATGCGGCCGGCGGGGGGATAAATAAATATTTTAAAAATAAAATGTTTGAATTTCTTTGACTGTGAACTAGTTATTCAGAACCTTTTCCCATTTGTTCATAAAGCCCTAATAGGAAAATAAACTAGGGACATTCTGTTGAAATAGATTTGTGTCCCTTTGGTAAAAACTTTTTGAAAAGCTTTTTGTATGTGAATACTTATATTCCAGTTTTACTGAGTAATTTAAAAATTGCCATCTTGGCTACAAAAATTTTACTTAGAGTGAAGCACACTTGGATCAGATAGTGTTGTCATCACAAATAAGGGCACACCTTCCAGACCCTCCTGAAGAAGGAAATGGCAACCCACTCCAGTAATCTTGCCTGGAAAATCCTGCGGACAGAGGAGCCTGGTAGGCTACAGTCTATGGGGTTGCAAACACTTCACAGATCCTTCTCCTGAGAGGCAGTTTTCCCACTGTCTGGTCCAAACACGGCTCGCTGATGGGATCTCTGGACACTACAGAGCACAAGAGACAGGGCAAGGGGGCTTTTCCAGAGGAGAGTGACCTGCAGGTTGGAGGAACTCTGGAACGTGTATGAAGAATAGTGGCTGGCAGTTCTGGACTCAGGGAACAGGTCCTGGCTGCGAGGGAGGTAGCTTTCTCTCTCCCTGCTGTCCTTCCAGCTGCTCCAGAGTCAGGAAGTACCTTGATATGGGGGTTAGACTAGAAAACCTCTGAGGTCTTGTCAGTCCCCAGAGCCCGAGCTTCCAAGGATTTGTCACTTTTCTGCCTCCAAGTCTTGGCTGGCCCTGGTCTTTCCTCAGGGCCTCATCTCAGGCTGCTGACCTTTTCAATCTCTTCAAACTGCAAGTGAAAGTGTTAGTTGCTCAGTCCTGTCCAGCTCTTTGAGATCCCATATGAGCTACCAGAGAAGCCCTCCATCTCTTCAAGGATGATTCAAATGCCATCTCCCTGTGAAATCTTCCCTAATCAACACCCCCTCTCACCCTGCACCACATTCCCTCCCCAAACTGTTAGAGCACCTGGCTGAATCTCTTCTGTGTTTCTCCCCAACTAGACTCCAAGGGCAAGGCTGGGGCTGATTCATTCCCTTGTCTTCCCTGTGCACCTGAGAGGGACTCCACTTAGGAAGGATTTGTTGAGTTGAATGACCCTCCTTCCCAGGGGAAGTTTAACCGTGAGGAGAACTGCCTTGGTAATTAGGAAGCATCCTGGTACAATGTCAGCATCATCACTTACTAGCTATACCTCAGTTTTCCTACGGGACTGTTGTGAGGATTAAATAGACCTTGCAGAAAATCATTTCACATTTTGTTTTTTAATCAATGACCAGCAAGTAGTTTCAGTCTATATTCCAGAAACAAAGACATAACAGACTGTCTCTGAGCTTGAAGAGGCTCTTCAGTGGTACATAGCAGGGGAGAAAGCGATAAAGTTCCTGGAAGAGGTGGGAACCAAGTTCTACTGGCTCTAGGTATGGAGAAGGAACACATGCGTGAGTCTGAGGGGCTTCCCAAAGGAAGCAACGGCCGAACTGAGTCTTGATGAGTGGCTGGAATCTCAACAGGTGGAAATGGCACAAAAGAACATTCAAGCAGAGGGAACGGCATGAGCATAGGGGGGGTAAAATATGGGAAGCATTTGTGGGCTGGCCAGGAGCCCTACTTGGCGGGCACTCCAGGACTTTGGGGCTGGAAGGAGTAACAGGAAATACAGCTGAATAAAAGACAGTGGTGAGAGATGAATGGGAGAGCCAAGAGGTGTTAGGGCTGGCATGGGCTGTGGTCAGAGCTTTGAGAGGAGAGGACTGTGTGGAGAAAAGATTGGAAGGCACAGGTTGTTTGGGGAGGAGGCTACTGCTATTGTCTGGACATGAGATGGTCAGTCCTGAAGGAGGGCAGTGACAGCAGTGGGGATGGAGTGGAGGGGCACTGCCGAGAACATCTTAGGGTGGAACTGCCAGGGCCTGATGAAAGCAAAGGCCGAGAGTGATGAGGTCCCTGTATCCTGATGAAGCCATAGACTTAGCAGTACTTTAGTACCTCATCAAAGTCAATGGCATCACTTGAGCATCTAATTCCCACTTTTCTAGGTAGACGGGTAGCTCTTCTCTGGAAAGAACCTTTTTCAGGGTGTGGTGTGGGGAGACTTGGTCTGAATCACCCTGACACCCGACTATGGGACCTGTGATCAGCACAGCTTCAGGACTCGGGCTGCTGAGAAGATGAGGAGGGAGAGGAATATGACGTTATTTCCTCTGCCCTATTTCTTAGATTTGAATCAGGTCCCCTGATTTTACTTTCTCATTGCTCCTTGCGCCTTCCCTTCCTGATACTTATCACAGTTTTCATTTACATATTTCTGTCATACTTGGTTGGTGTCTGTCTTTTCTACTGGACTGTAAAACTAGCGCTGAGAACAGTGCCTGGTAACTAGGCGGTACTCAGAAATGTTTAGAGCTTTGAAGACAGACTGTAGATCGGTAGTTGCTGGGACGTGGGATGGGAGCTGGGCTGACAGCTAATAGACACAAGGAGCATTTTCACAGGTTGGAAAACTGGATTGTAGTGATGGTTGTACAAGTGCTTACATTTATTGAAAATTACTGCGAAATTACAGCGAGTGAATTTTATTGTACATGTTATACGTATACGCTATACCTCAATAAAGCTGTTAAAATAATAAAACATTTATGAAACGAGTAAATGATCTATCTCCCTCCCTGAGGTTGTAAACTCCGTAAGAGAAGCTCTATCCTCCAAATCCGTAAGAGTGACTGGCATCCAGTAGACGCAGACCAAACAGCCCATCTAAACACCAAAATCTATGAATGAAGCGGGAGAGGAAGGACTCTGATCAGAGATCCCCGCCAGCAGCTTCCGGGTCGCTGCTCTGCCCGCCGCCGCGAGACGAGCCCGGCGATTGGCCAGCGGAGCCGGGTGTCCAGGGCCGGGACCAGGAGGGTGCTCGGAAAATCCCCTACGCGAACTCGCGGGGCGGGCTTCCAGGGGGCGGGGCCAAAAGGGGGCGGGCTCCAGACGCTGGCTGGGCGGCTGCGCACTACTGCCGCCGCTGTCGCCGGGGTGAGAGGAGTGGACGCGATGGCAGGGCCCGCGTGGATCTCCAAGGTGAGCGCCGGGCAGGCCCGCATGTGGCTGGCGGGCGTGCTGGGTGCTGGGCGGGGGCTGGCGCGCGGGCCCCGATGGGAAGGCCGCCGCGCGCGACTGGCTGGGAACAGTCAGGGAGCCGGTCCTGGCCGCCCGTGCGCCTGGCTCGGTGGCCCACAGGCGGTGTGTAGGCAGCCCCGCTCCCGGAAGGTCGCGCCTGGGGCTGGGACAGCATCAAGGTCAAGGCGGGGAGCGCCGGTCCTGTTCCCGATGAGACCCCGTGCCACCGCCGGCATCCGTCCCGGCCGGAGCCCAAGGCCTCGCGCGGAGCCCGGGAAGGTCACCGGAGCCGCCGGCCCCGCTCCGCCATCCCGGCTATTTCCGAAGCTGCGGCCCTGCAGCCTGCTGATCGCGCACAGAGTCCGCCTCAGCACGACCCGGGCCTTCCCCTGGTCTCTACTCCGGCCCCGGCCGAGTAACCTCCCTAGCCACCGGCACGTGCGTTGGGCTTGAGAGGTTTTCTCAGGTGAGGGAATCCCGGGGTCATTTTCCTGCCAGATTTTTTTCTCCCTTGGAGCGCTTCCCAGTCTGCTGTTGTAGCTATTTCCCCTTCAAAGGACGCGGGACACGTTGCCCCTTGGAACCTGAGCACCCAGAGAATGGGAGAGGGAGACCAGCAACGCCTTTCCTTTACCTTGTGTTGGTGAGAGCCCTGTGATCTCACATTGGCAGCTGGGATGCCTGCCAGAGCTGGGTTGCAGACTGTCTGCAGATCCTTGGTTCCTCAGTGGAACTAGCTTTGCCTGAAAACGTAATTGCTCAAGGTCACACAGGAAATCCCTGTCAGAACTGGAAGAGGAACTCAGGTGTCTCAGGATTACTAGTTCCAAGTCCCATTTTGCCTGCTGTCTGTGGTCAAGGTCAGACAACAAATCATAGGCAGAGGGAAAAATGGGCCCTCAGGTCTCCTGTTGCTCTTAGAGAATGAGCCCCTAAAAACCTACCATAAGCAGTTTAATTTTTTCTCTAAAAAATTCGATACTGTATTTCTCCCTTGCTTTGAGTTTAAAGTGAGGTTTGCGTACGTTTAATTTAGTGAAAAGTGCTCTACACCAGAATTTAGGAGACTTAGGTTTAAATGTTGGCAATGCCACCAACTGGTCATGTGACCCTGAGTAAATTACTTAACATTTGTGAGTCTTAATAAGCCATCTGTAAAATATCTATATTTGCTTCACAGAGATGTTGAGAATTGAATAAAATAATGTGAGAGCACCTAATACATACAGAAGCAACACAAAATCTGAAGCTCTCCTACCTATCAACATACTTATCTTACAGCCTTCAAGCAGACAGTTGGGCATCCGTAGCTCCATTTTATTTAGTAACTAGGTTCTGCTTTGTTACCCTTTTCAGACCTGGACTTGTGTGTAATGGTAACTTATTTCACATTGACTCCTGAAGGTAAAGCAACTTCTGTGTCATTGTCTAAACAGAAGTCAGTCCTTTAATCACTGAGCTTACACCTAATACCTAATTATCTTTGATCGATACATAAAAGTTCAGAATGAGAGACTAAAATAGCTAGTAAAGTGCTAGTAAATTAATTTTTCCTTTAGTGTAGTCTCTAAGAAAAAAACTACGCGTAGGTATTCACAAAGTGTTGGGTTGTGGAATCAAACGATGAGGTTCTCTGACATGGACTCCCAGTGTGACCTTTGGCAGTCATTTGACCTCTGGCAGTCATTTGCCCTTTGTGAGCCAGTTTCTCCCTTTAGGGACTGGAGTAGGCAGTGCCTCGGAAGTTGACATCCCAGGATGCTAAGCTGGTTGTGAGTTTCAGTCAAAATAAGTCCTCTATTAAGAGTTCCATTTCAGGTTCTATTTGAAAAAGATCTATATAAGCTTATATATATATATATATTTTTTTTTTTTCCCCCTAAAGAAGCTTTATTTAGAGAAAATTAAAGGGTTTCTAAAGACCTTTCTGGCTCTAAAATACTATAATTATAATGAGGCAGTTTCCCATCAGCAGGCTTTTATTGAGTACCTCTCATACTTTCAAGAGTGTATTTATATGTTTTTAAGTTGGAGGATGAAGGTAAAAAAGGAAATGAGGTGCTATGGGTGAAGTCACAGGTTCAGTCCATATTCTTTGAGGCTGGTCTTGGTCTCCTTACCTGAAAAGGGCTACTAATATAATCTCCCCAGGTTTTATAAAAAGTAAAATGATGTAATATATGTATATAATACATATAACTACAAATGTATATTATACAAGTACAGTATAAAGTAGAAGACAGTCTTTGCTTTAAAAAATCTTGTTTACTTTAAGTTCTGGGTGATTTAGTGCAGTACTGCCTTACTTTAAGGTCACAAAGGAGAGATGACAAATATGGAAAAGACTGGCTGTTAAGAGAAAACTATTTCAAGTATTGAAGCTGTTTGCTGGAGTGGGTGGGAACTCATCAGATAGGGCGATACTTGAGACTGGCCTCAGTTTTTTCCAAAAGTATTCTGAGCACCTACTATGTGTGCTCAGAACCAGGCACTTTCTAGGTACTGGAGATAGAAAAACAGTGAACAAAACATGAAAATCTTTGCCTTGTGGATTTACATTTTAAGTCATTTAGTTTGGTTGGGTCTTTTGCCGCAAAGACATGGGCCTGTTTTGAGTGAATGTTTTTTTGTCTCTTTTTGAAGGGTGGGGAGAAGGACTCACGCAAATTTTATAACATAGCCTTAAAGTGGTCTCCCTTTCTTCCAATAGTCCATTTGCTGGTGGATGCCCCACGCTCTAGGATTGAGTTTTTGGCCAGTGGTTTTGTCATAGCGTATTCTTTTGGGTCATGCCCTATCTTTTATTTTATTTTCAGTCTAGAGAGATAACTGGTTGCTGGGTTAGAGGATACAACCTGTTCTCAGCTCCTTGGCTGCTGGTGTCTCTTTACTACATGCTGATATTAACAGCCAAAGGTTCAGGACTTATAACTGTCCCCCAAAAGGAAGACTAAAGATATAACAAATGTATCTTTGCTCAAGTATCTAGCATGAAAAAAAGTTAACCTTTAAAACTTTTAATGAATTTTAGTTTTAATACCTTCGGTCTATGTAGCCAGTTTCTTTGATTATATTCTGTGTGTTATAATGTAATGTGACTTTGTACCAGTTTTCAAGAACTGAATTATTAAAGTTCAAAACAACCTTTTAGAATTTATATTCCTGGTGTATCATAGTGTTAAGTGGGAAAAAGATGTACCAACGGCAACATCTTTGGGTAGTGGGGTCGGTGGTGGTTTAGTCACTAAGTTGTGTTCGACTCTTGCAACACCATGGATTGTAGCCCACCAGGCTTCTCTGTCCATGGGATTCTCCAGGCAAGAATACTGGAGTGGGTTGCCATTTCCTTCTCCAAATGAGGTTAGTAGATCATATTTCGGAGAAGGCGATGGCATCCCACTCCAGTACTCTTGCCTGGAAAATCCCATGGACGGAAAAGCCTGGTAGGCTACAGTCCATGGGGTCGAGAAGAGTTGGACACGACTAAGTGACCTCACTTTCACTTTTCGTTTTCATGCATTGGAGAAGGCAGTGGCAACCCACTCCAGTGTTCTTGCCTGGAGAATCCCAGGGATGGCGGAGCCTGGTGGGCTGTCGTCTGTGGGGTCGCACAGAGTCAGACACGACTGATTCGACTTAGCAGCAGCAGCAGATCACATTTTTTTTTGTTTGTATCTTTCGCCATAACAATAACATTCCCCATAGCAATTAACAATAATGGTGGAATTACCTATTTTATCAGAAGTAGATAATTTAAAATCTTCATTCTGTATGACGCATGTCAAGATGGTATTCAATAAACTTTGTTAGATTTTTATTACAAAGTATAATTTTTTAATATTCATGGGAAAAGAATAGTAAGAGTGTGCAATTGGAGGAGCCCTGGAATAGGAGTTAGGAGACCCAGATTCTGGTCTCTTTGTGGTCTCTGTGGCTTTAGACAAATCCCTACTCTTTGGACCCACTGTTTCCACTGTATAATGAGTGAGTTGGGCTCAGGGATTCATAAGGACTCTGCTGGCTCTTAAAATTAGTGATAGTTTTCCTAGAGTGTGTGTGACCCCCAAATTGATCCAGTGGTCAAGAATGTGGACATAAAACTGTCAGATCATCTGAGGAAAATTCAGTGTTTGAGTTTTAAAAAAGTAGAGTTCCATTCTATTTTCAACATCTTTTGATGATTTATATTGATAAAATCGACTTTAAAAGTACATATTATAGTACTTAAATTCTCAAAGCAAAGGTAAACTGAAAATTTTGGTTTTCAAATCCAAGAGAGCTTGCTATGTTGAGCTAATACATGGGAAAAATATTCCTTGGAAATTCCTGAATGCATCTGTGTGAAGCTGCAGCATTGTCAGCTGTCAAAGACGGTGCCATGTCTGCCTTTTAACACTATGTGGTTAATTCTGTGCATGACATTTCTTTGTTGATATTAAATGTAGGTCTCTCGGCTGCTGGGGGCATTCCACAACCAAAAACAGGTGACCAGAGGTTTTGCTGGTGGTGTGAGTATAATTACGTCTTTTATTTTTTTCCCTTTTAGAAGTTTCTCAAGAAATGTGCTCTAACACATTTATTATATGGCATTTAATCTCCATTTATTTAAAATTGGGGAAAAGTGGCCATACTTATATTTAAGTTACCGATGAACATATGTAAATCTATTAGGTCACTTGTACATTTTAAAAAAGATTCTATTATAGCTGGCTATATAAGCCTGTCACGTTGATATCTTGAGGGAGGCTTGTTTAAAAATAGATAGAAATTACCCTTGAGCCTGTTACTTTATTTCACAGTCTCATTTGGATAAGACAGTTTTTTTTCCAGACTAGTATAAGTTGAGAGAAAATTGTTGAGAAGCTTCAAAACCTGCTTCGCATTTTTATTTTGTAAGCTTCCCTGAAAACAGTAGATTGATCACCAATTAAGAATGCCTCAAATATCTATAAGCCCTATAGGCTTATATGTATTGATACATTCCTTACATAGTCTTCATAGACTCTCCTGTTAACAGATCATCTGTTTCTCATTAAATCTGCTGCTTTTAGAATTCCCCGCTTTAGAGTTCTGTGCTTTAAAAACTGACACCACATTTTTAGAGCATTCTAAGACTGTGGGTCAGTACTTCCTGTATGTTTTTATTTTACCTCCTTTTTACAGAATCTGATTTGGATTCATAATTCCTATACTCCCATATAACATCTTACCCTATGAGGTATTTATAAGAGCATAGTATTTTTTTTTTTCATTTACTTTCTGAACTCTGGAAGTAAAGTAGATTTTTCTGGTGGCCTGATCGACATTTTGTATTACATGTTGGGAGAACAGGAAGAAGAAGCCAAAGGGGTTCTTTTGGCTCTGCTTTTGCTACAAAAAAATGCAGAAAGAGGCTTGTTAGCATTTCAAATGCATTCTGAAAGCTAATGAGATGATCATTGCTTTCTGCTATTAATTTTCAGGTTTTCGATTAAAATATATGTTATCCTGGTGGGAAGGCGGTTATATTTGAGAGAAATAAGAGAAACTAATTTTTGAAAAAGAATCCTTCCGTTGTATAGCTAAATTCAGAAATAATTAGTCCACCTGCTTAGGGAACATCATGTGTGCTTGCTGAGTTCTGACCAACTCTTTGTGACCCCACTAGGCTGCTCTGTCCATGGGATTTTTCCAGGCAAGAATACTGGAGTAGGTGGCCATTTCCTTCTCCAGGGGATAGTCCCAACCCAAGGATCAAACCCCAGTCTCCTGCATTGGCAGGCAGATTCTTTACCACTGAATCACCTGGGAAGTCCCTTCGGCAGCATCACTGGAAGCTAAGACCAGGGAAACGAATCAGTGATTTTTTTCTTTAATCAAACTTTTTATTTTTTTAATTCTTAGAGAAAGTTGTTTCCACCCTAGATTATTTTGTCTAGCCAGCCAAACCAGCATAGGCAACTAGAACTGAGAAAGGCCAGGGACCATTGTCTGGGCCAAACTGCTAGGTAGGGGAAAGTCCACAAATAATGACATATTTAGTTTCCACATGGAAGTCCTCACTTGGATCCTCTCATCATTTCCCTTTACATATTTCTTCCCCCTGTGCCTTTGCACTAAATCGTCGATGTTACATTATAGATACACTTTGTCATTCGACGTGTGATTCGACATTGCAGGCATGATCACATACCATATTCTTAATGGTTCCAAATAAACTTCATGGGCTTATTTGGATTACTGCTGTCATTAGGGGCCAGTTTATCAAGGAACTCAGGAAAACAGACCCTCTCTTGATGTGAAGTCTGATTTTTCTGTGTGTCAAAATAGACCACAGTGCTACTCTGGAGGTATCTGAGAGTGTTTCGTAAGACTGAATGAGTTACATGAGAAATGGAAATTTCTAGGCTCCTGTTGGAGAGGAATATGCCTGCCTTCATAGGAAACTCTCTGAATTTGAGTGAGAGAACCCTGTTGAAATGTTTTGCTCTCCTTGGTTTTACACACTTGAACTAAGTGGTCTCTTCGTAGTTTGTCTGAAAAGAAATTTTAGGTGGGAAGTTTACTTGGTAGTTTATTTTTGTTTTCTCTGGAGAGCATTGCTTAAGTTCTGTCTAAAACCTCTGGGCTCAGCTAGGAAGTAGAGTGTGGCATCTGTTGATTCTTGCCTCCACTTCGATGAGCCGTTGGGAAGTAGGTCTGTTTTCTTAAAGGCATTTCTTATGAGTTAAGAACCCCTAAACTGGATTTCTTTTTGAAAGATGTTCTTTTTTTAAACCTTCAAAATTCAGTTCTGACTGTCTCCTCTGATGATTTCTTATATTTAGGTTAAGACAGTAACTTTAATTCCAGGAGATGGAATTGGCCCAGAAATTTCTGCTGCAGTTATGAAGATTTTTGATGCTGCCAAAGTGAGTGAGCTTACATACTTTTGATAATAAACTGTACAAAAGTTTTCTTAGCCATTTGGAATCTATGAACTCTTTGGATGTTCACTTGTGTATGAAGTTGATGAGGTCTCTCATTAAAACTTCACAGATTCTGACTTGAAGAGTGTTGTTGCTGCCATCGTTGTGAATGGTTTAAGCTGCTGCATTGGCATCAGTTATGTATAAAGGAATCCAAGTAGTGCTGTAATTTTTATGGATTTTTGAACTCTGCCTTGGTTTAAGGTCTTTAAGTCCTGCCAAGCACCTGATCCCTATGCTACCTTCTACCCTCTTGCCAAAAAAAAAAAAAGAATAGATATTTCAAAACACTATTGATATATAGGAGATTTTGAAAAAAAATTTTTTTTTTTCTGCTGTGGTAATACCACATATGAGGAGGTATAATTGTCAAATAGTCTATCCTTCACTGCAGGTAGATATTTAAAAGTGGGAATTTAGGAAAGTTGGATTTTGTTTGACCTGATGCTTTATTATTGCTATTTATAGCTGCTAGGTGAAATAATGTATAAAATTAAATAAGTGGTTAATTTTGATACCAACAGATAAAAGTCAAGGAATTTGATTTATTTATGCTAAATATGCATTGTTTTTCTATATGCATTTCTAATTAAAACTCCTACAAAGGAAATAACGCTTATGCAAAAGTGTTCCCTGAGGGAGCTGAACTATGCTCACTCTCAGCTGTGAGCTCCTTATGAGCCAGGACCGAGTCTTGCTCTGGTTCCTGTTCCTAGTGCATTCCCCACTGGCTGTCAGATGTGTGTGTACACAGTGAAAAGTGTGGTTGAGAAGAAAGGATAGCACTGGTTTATACCTTAAAATTCTTGCCTTTATAGGTTATATAATATTTCTTTTTTTTTTTTCTTAACAGCTTTATTGAGATTTAATTCATATACTGTTCAGTTCATCATGTAAAGTATCCAGTTCATTTCATTCATGGAGTTGTGTAATTATTACCACAAACTAATGTTAGAACATTTTCATCACTCAAAAAGAAACCCCATACTCATCAGCAGTCATTCCCCATGACCCTTATCTCTCCCACCCTACCCCCCTCCCATCACCAGCCCTAGGCAACCACTAATCTACTTTCTCTCTGTGTAGATCTGCCTATTCTGGAGGCTTCATATAAATAGAGTGTTAAAATTACATGATTTTTATGATTGGCTCTTTGCACTTAGCATAATGTTTTCAAAGTTGATCCACGCATCAGTACTATGTGATACTTCTATGAATCCTATTTCTCTGCTCCTTACGATATTCAATTATAGCCACGCTAAGAGTCATTGTGAAAAAAAGAAGTGGGCAGGTGGCAGCTAGGAGTGATGACTGGACAAGGGTAATGTGGAGAATCCCTCTGGGCATGCTGGAGAATGACATCTCTTCTTGCATGCCAGGAACTTTCTGGACCTTTTCTGTATGTGTTTTCACCAGTTGCTTTCACCAGTTGCATCCAAAGTTGAAGAAGTTTGTTTATAGCTGCAGTATGAATGTGAGTCACATATAGTTCTTTCCAGTTCACTGTGCTCTGTGGTGTGGCATCTAGGCTCCTATTCAGTGGGAGGAGCGAAACGTCACCGCCATTCAAGGGCCGGGAGGCAAGTGGATGATCCCTCCAGAAGCCAAAGAGTCCATGGATAAGAACAAGATGGGCTTGAAAGGTAGTGCTGATGTGATATGATCTTTATTATTGATTTCTGTGACAGATGTTATATTTATCTTTACCTGGGTTTATCTTTCACATGATTTTTACATTTTTATTAATTTTAGCTTACACATACTCCAGGCCATGATTCAAAATACTGGCATGTGACAGCTTGGAATTAAGTACTAGGGAGGTGATGTCATAGGATTAGCTAATGTCAGAGACCTGATACAGTGCTTGGTCCTCAGTCACTCGGTGTTCAGTGCAGTTGATATTGCAGAAAGCTTCACTGAGGAAACTTCTTCCATATCTGAATCTGAAGCAGAGGGTCAAGTTAGAGGCAAAACACATTTTTACAGGGTGTGTAGCGTGTGCCCAGTGCTGCCTGAGAGTGACCAGCTATGCGTGGGCTCATTTATGAAGAGAGCATCAGGCTTAGAAACAGAGCCCCTGTCTGTCCTTTCAAATGATGCTGGCAAAAGTGTCCCTCGTTTCACGAAGTGTGCATGTTAGACATGTCACACAGCTACTTCATGTCCAAAGAAAGGGCCCTAAATATAGCTCTGATGGAATAGTGGAAAAAATGAAAATTAGAATTTCAAATACAGTTGGCCTTCCATATCCATGCATTGTGTGTTCAGGATAACATGAACCATGTATTGAAAATATGAAGAATTCCAAAGAGTTCCAAAAAGCAAAACTTGAATATTTCCCCTGGCAACTACTAACATAGTTGTTTACATTGTGTTAGGCACTATAAGTAGTCTAGAGGTGATTTAAAGGAGGATGCATGTAGGTTATATGCAAATACTGTGTCATTTTATAAGGGACTTGAGCATCTATGGATTTTGGTATCTGCTAGGTCCCTTCCCTGACTCGATGCTGAGGGACAAGTGTCAACATTATGAGCTTGTGTTTATAAAGGAAAAGACCAGAATATTCTTCTTTATTATAGGCCCTTTAAAAACACCAATAGCTGCTGGTCACCCATCTATGAATTTATTGCTGCGTAAAACATTTGACCTTTATGCAAATGTCCGGCCATGTGTCTCCATAGAAGGCTATAAAACCCCTTACCACGATGTAAATATTGTCACCATTCGAGAGAACACGGAAGGAGAATACAGTGGAATTGAGCACGTGGTATGTTCATTTGGATACTTTTTCATTTTTAGTTAGGATGCTTTCTGTGTACTTGGGACTGTTGTTCAAATTCCCAGGTGAAAATATTTCCCAAAAACAGTTCCCTTTCACTCAGTGAGGAGTTGTGGGTGTTTGTCTTGTCGCCTCACGTGGATGCCTTGGGGAGGGAGCGTGGTGCTTCAGGGCACAGGCTTGGGAACTTGTTCTCTGTTTGAAGTTTGAATCCTCAGCTTCATGGGTGACCATCTCTGTTCCTCGGTTTTCCTCATCTGTGCAGCGGAGTTTATAATATGTGGCTCACCAGGCTGGGGTGAACATGACTCACCCTGCCGACATGCCATATGCATGATGCTCGCCTTGGCAGCTGGTGCCATGCAGGCCTGGCACAGATGGTGTTGTCTGCACACACCGGCAGTCTAGAGCCACACCCTTTTACCAAGACAGGACTTCCTCTCTTTCAGATCGTGGATGGAGTTGTGCAGAGTATCAAGCTCATCACCGAAGCGGCGAGCAAGCGCACGCGGAGTTTGCCTTTGAATACGCACGGAACAACCACCGGAGCAACGTCACAGCCGTGCACAAAGCCAACATCATGTGAGTCCCAGCGGGCGGTGCTCCCTCCAGCTGTGTGGGTGCCAAGCAGTGGCCGGGCTCGCTTTTCCTCTCTGCAGCTTGCTTACTGCTTCCTGATAGTTCTGGAAGATGGCCTTGCAGCCAGTCAGAGGGTCAGGCATTGCTCCTGTGTCAGAGTCTCCTATTTAATGTGTTTCCTCGGGTGGGTGATGAACAAGTTTGGAAGGAGCAGGAATTCAGATCCTGGCAGTTTAAGGCGGGGGGAAGAGAAGGAAGCCAGAGAGACCAGGTCCCCAGATGAGGTGGCCAGTTAACTAAGTCATGTCTATAAAAGGACAGTCGTTCCTGTGTTAGGAGGGGAATAGCAGGAATGTTTCTGAAATGGCCACCTGTTCAGGAGCTTAAAATAGTGCTCATAGTGCTAATCTGATCCGATGTATCATTCTAGCAGTTTGAATTCTCCTCGTCGCTAGTGCAGTAAAGGCTAACTCAGTGTGTTAAGAAGCAGCTTTCCTAACCTAAGAAAAGTGTTGAGCATGTAAAATAGTAAAACTATTTAAATAATTGAGTAAGTTAACCTTTTTAAGGCAATTTTAACATTTCCTAATTAATAGATATTTCTTAATTCTTGCTAGGTAACACTACAAAAATATAGTCTTCTTCATTATGATCAAACTACTTTACATTTTTTACCCTTCTGTGCTTCCAGAAGTATCCCAAAACATTTAAATTTGCATTTTACTGATTGCCCCCCCCAATATTTTTACTGTAATTGAAATCAGACATCTTGGCTTCTGGAACTTGAATTTCTTGAACTTTACTTCTCTGATTTGATCTTTTTCTCTCTGCAAGTCTTTGCTTTCAACAATTTTTATTTGATTAAATACAGGCGAATGTCAGATGGGCTTTTTCTGCAAAAATGCAGGGAAGTTGCAGAAAACTGTAAAGATATTAAATTTAATGAGATGACCTTGATACAGTATGTTTGAATGTAAGTATATATTCACACTTACCTGCTATGTTTTGTGGTGTATAGTGTGTACATATGGTGCAGTTTTTGATTGCTAAATGCACAAATGCATTTTTTGTAGATGGTCCAAGACCCCTCCCAGTTTGATGTTCTTGTTATGCCAAATTTGTATGGAGACATCCTTAGGTAAGTCTGGCTGCACCCTTTTAGCCTACAGTTTATTTATAAATGTTCTAAAATAAATTGTGGCTTAAGAATTTTAATCAAGGGTTATAAAGATAGCATTTGTTAGAAGATATGAGTTGAATTCTGACAGTTCAGGTGGTGATAATGGTTACATGTTGGGTAGGTTATTCCTTTGTTCATTTGCCAAATTAGCTCTGGATTATAGTTCCCTGACCATTAGTTCCCTCTTCCCACTTTACAGATATTTTATTGGTTGGTTGGTTGATTTCAGTGTTTTAGCATGTATAGCTAGGAAGGTGGGTGTTCATTTTTACACGGTTTTTTGGGGGGTAACTTTTGACATAATTTCAGACTTACAGGAAAGTTGCAAGAACAGTGCAAGGAAATCCTGTGTACTCAGCACCACATTCACCAAATGTTAACATTTTTATCAGACTTACTTTATTACTCCCTCCTTCCTCCTCATTTCTGTCTCTACACACATATATGTGCTGGTGGCCAAATGGTGCTTTTGTAAATCCATCATTCCTTTTACATCTGTTAGTTGGCATTCTACTGGAAGGATAAGCTTTTCTTTCTCTCTTATTTGTTTGCTGACTTACCTATGTCCGTTTGGACTCTCGGTTTCTGTCTTACTCAGGGGTTCTGTCCCTCACTGTCATCGATACTGGTGCTCAGATTGCGCAGACTTGGCCGGTGTCAGTCCCTTTGAGCTGTGCCTGTGCCCTCTTGACACTGCCCCTTATTTGTTCTCTGGCACAGTTAGGTGCTTCAGGCTCGTCCTATATGTTCCTGACTAGTCCTGAAATCAGCTGTTTCTTCAAGGAGCCCAAGGTTCTCTTAGTGGAGAATGGTATGCAAAGATAGAAGTCTGACCGCTAGGTGAGCTATTTTGTTTCTCAGAATGTCCTTTGAAATGCTTTTCTGCCCCCAGTGACCTGTGTGCGGGATTGATTGGAGGTCTTGGTGTGACACCAAGTGGCAACATTGGAGCGAATGGAGTTGCAATCTTCGAGTCGGTAAGGACCCTGGCGATACCTGAAGCTGAATTCAAGTCAGAGTGACGTGAGAACCCAAGAGGGATTATCTGCATAAATATCTGCTAACTCTTAAGTTTTTCCAGTTGTCAAAAGAAAGTGAAGCTTTGTTTAGCTTTTTGTATAAGCTCAGTTGATTCATTCATTTCCCTCTGGTTTCTTTTGTATCCTTATTATTTATTGTGTTTCCTTCCTCAGTTAAAATATTTTACCAGAAGTTCACTGGATAAGATTGTTTGTTATCTTTTTACGCTTAAAAAAAATTACTTTAGGTCTTCATTTTTCTGAGGCTTTATTTCTAAAACCTGTGTCTGGATAGCTGTTCCGTAGCTATTTTCCATCGGCGAGGAAAGCTGATTAAGAGCCCAGCTTCCCCGGAGGAGAACTGTTTGCTTCTGCCCCACTTCTGACTGTGCCCCGCCCCCACCCCCGCAGGTTCACGGGACCGCCCCGGACATTGCGGGCAAGGACATGGCCAACCCCACGGCCCTCCTGCTCAGCGCCGTGATGATGCTGCGCCACATGGGGCTTTTTGACCACGCTGCGAAGATTGAGATGGCATGTTTCGCTACAGTCAAGGATGGAAAGGTAGCAGTGATCTTGCCACACTTGGGCTGGGTGAAATTCATTTCCTCCTTGGGTTTTGTATGTTTTGTATGTGAAGGACAGATGATGGTTCAAGAGGGCCAAAGAATTGGACATCAAGTAGGTGTTCCTAATGCAGGCTCCCTGGGTGAACTCAGGGGGTGTGCACATGTTGCATCTTCTGAAGGGAGGACCCATGTGTTTCATCAGGGGAGGGTTAGAAGCACCGAGGCAGGAGCGCCAGTGTGCAGTGGGAAGGACAGTGATGTGGGGGTCAGAGCAGGGCAGACATGTTATCCTGTTGCTAGCCATGGGATCTTGGCTAAGTCTAGTAATTTTTCTCAGTAGCTTTTTCCTCTTTCCAGCAAACATCTTTTGCATATATTATAAGGTATGGAGGATATAATAAAATAAGGAATAAAGTAAGGTCTCAGACCTCAAGAAGCTGGAAATCTAGCAGTAGACACATATATAGACGTGTCTGTAATACAGCAGTGCTCTGTGTTACTTTAAATGCATCTGTGATGTAAAAGTAATATAGAAGTTTTATAGATGTATTAATGGCTGATACTTGAATACTTATATGATCTTATACTCTTTATATATATAAAATCTCAGCAAATTTCTACTACTCTGTGGCGTAGATACTGTAATTAAGCCCATTTTAGAGATGAGGGCTTCCTAAGTGGCTCTAGTGGTAAAGAACCCACTTGCCAATGCAGGAGACACAGGTTCGATCCCTGGGTTGGGAAGAGCCCCTGGAGGAGGGCATGCAACCCACTCCAGTTTTCTTGCCTGGAAAATCACATGGACAGAGAAGCCTGGCGGGCTACAGTCCATGAGGTCTCAGAGTCAGACAGGACTGAAGTGACTGAGCACATAGATAAGGAAGTTTGTCTGAGGTCTCACAGCTCCTAATTGGCAGAGTTGGGGTTCACACCTAGTCTGGCTCTTACCCAACAAGCTTCACTGTTTCCATAAGCGGTTGTGGCCTGTGGGAGGGTTGTGATCGATTATTCTCAAAGTGGGAGAATGGAGGAGATCGTGGCTTTACAAGGCTGGGCATGAAAGGCTGATCCTTAGCCTGAGATCTCTTCTTTTTTTTTTTTAAGTTATCATTTTAAAAAAGGATAAAGTACACCTAATACAAAATTGACCACTTTAATAATTTTTGAGGTGCACAGTCTACTGGGTATCGAATACCCAGTATTTTCACATTGTTGTGTCACCTTCGCCACCATCATCTCCAGACGTTTTCATTTTCCTGAACTGAAACTGTCCCCATCAAACAGTGATTTCCCTGTTTTCTGCTGTTGCCTCACCCTCTGGCAAGTACCATTCTACTTTCTGTCTCTATCAATCGGACTATTCTAGGCACCTCACGTAAGCTAAATCACATACTTGTACTGTTCTGAGTGCCTTACTTCACTTAGCACGAGGTTTATCTTCAAGGTTTGCTGCTTATTTTTTAAAGGATTCTGTACTTTGAAATTTCTGTGGCCAAAATATAAGAAACCCAAGCTTGTTTCTAATAGCCTGATATAGTCCTATTGAAGGGCATGTGATTATATATATTTTTTGTTCTGACACTGTTAGAGAAGCTACTCATAGAACCCAGCAGAGAGCACAGTAGGCTCTTCAAATTGCATAGGATATGATGAGATGAGAGAATTAAATATATTGAGTTCTGTTTGGGAGTAAAGAGCATAAGCTGGTAGAAAACAGGGGAAATGGGAGGATTTCTCTCCTAAAGAGGGGAGTTGAAGAGTTAGTAGTTTAAATACTTCCCTAGTGTTGGTTTCTCAGCCTCCCAAAATTGGTCAAAATGTGTTTTTTAAAAAACAAACTTCAATTCCCCAAGAGATTTATGCAACCTCTTGTTTAGACTTGCTGTCAATGAAATGTCCATGATCAAATGCTTCCTTCGAGTCTATTGTACAGATCAAGGGAAGATTTTTGGAAAGCATCCCTCCTTCCCTCTGGGCTGAGAGCATCTTGTTTTGTTTTTAATTTTGGCTGTCCTGGGCCTTTGCTGAGGCTGCTAGTGGGGTTCTCTTGTTGGGGTGCGTGGGCTTAGTTGCTCTGCAGCTCCTGGAATCTTGGTTCCCTGACCAGAGATTGAGCCCGTGTCCCCTGCACTGGAAGGCGGATTCTTCACCACTGGACCACCAGGGAAGTCCCAAGAGACTTGTTCTTGTTCTCGCCGTGTTTCTGTTACACTATCCAGTTAGCTTTTCCAAGTCCGCCTGGGGTAGGTAGATGGCGTAGAGCCTGTCTTACTTTGAAACGAGGAACTAAATGAAAGAGTAGCCAGGTAACTCATTCAGCCGGTGTCTCACTGAGGACTTTAAACAAAAACGTTTTTTGCTTCGGTTTAACATGTGGGTACATTTTCTGTCTTTGCTTTTTCCTTTTCTCAGAGCTTAACCAAAGATTTGGGAGGCAATTCAAAATGCTCGGACTTCACAGACGAAATCTGTCGCCGAGTAAAAGATTTAGATTAAGGCTTCTACAGATGGTATCTGCATCAGTCACTCCTAGTGGACGCCACATCAGCCTGTGTTAGAATACTTCCCATTATGTATGCATTTATGCGTTTGTTGCTTGTTTCTTGACAGAGTACATTTTTAGACCTGGCCTTTTTCTTAAAATCTGTGCAGAGGATGCAGGTAATGTCCCTAGACCTGCTTTCAAAGGACTTCTTCCAAGTGCTTGTTTTATTTATTAAACGTCTTATCTGGTATACATTTTTTTGTAAACTCACAAGTGAACTGTTATCATTTGCTGTTGTTAACCATTTTATGCTTCAGTTAAAATAGTTTTCTTTCACTGTAAATATCATGAGACATAAATACTAAGAGAAAACATCTAACTTTTTAAAGAAAAAGACTGATATTCTTGGTTTATGAAAAATATAATGGAGATAAAGTAGAATGTTGGCATAATAGCATGAGAGGATATTCTTATAAAACTAAATGGGCACAAGAGAAATTTCCTGGGAAAGTTTACATCAAGAACAGTGAATATGGTATATTTCTTAGTGATATGGAAAGTAAAGACTAATTTGTACTTTACATGAATTACTGAGTATGAATAAAGACTTCGGATTGGAGAAATACATAATGAGAGATGTAATTTTTGTTCATAGGATACAGGTAATATATCAGGTACAAAGACACAAGTGGATTGTGTGTTCAGTTAATTTTGTTATCTTGAGATTTACTGTTCTTGGTAAGAGCTTTTAGTGAAGTAAAGGGGTGGTCCTTCCTTTTCACTGGATGTATATCAAGCATGGTGCATAACACAGCCCTCGATCTCCTGTCCCTTGGTCCCTTGGGGGACCCTGACTCGGACCTGGGAGCAGTCCCTCTTCCGCAGCCTGTCTGTCGCTGTCCGGAAGTGGACCATACTCCCGCTGATAGGGCTAACAGGCCTCACCATATAAATTTTGACTGCAGTTGAGGAACCTGGAGTACTGGCTATTAATTTTACATTTCACTGGCTTCTCCTTCCCCAAAGCACCAAATCACCACCCTTTGCCTTAGCACCACCAGGGAAAGAGGAGCTGCAAACTCAGCCTGAATTGATTCACAAAATCGTGCCACGCTGGGGCTTGGCTCAGCTTCAGGCACCTCCCCATCCTTCCTCCAATCCTCACCTTTAGCATGATTTGTCTTTAATCTTCAGAAACTGAAGCACTATTTTTATGAACCCTTTGGTCCAACACCAAAGGCAACTCATGTCCTCCTTGGCCCTTGTGTAACGTCTTTAACCTGTGGCTTTGCGTAGTCACAGGGGGGTTTTTAACCACAACCAATACTCCTGTCTGGGTCCTTTTTTGAAGCTCGTAACCAGACAAATAATCTTATATGTATTTTACTCTGTTTAAACTGCTGCTGCTTCTGTTTGATTGAATTTTGCTAATTATCGGTGACCCTTTGGTTTACAGAAATAAAGAATTCCCAAACAAATTGAGCTGTATGCTTTCCTCTCCCCATTTAGATGCCTTGTTTCATCTTGGCTCAGCTTGCTACTAAGGATGGCTGCTCGAAGTATTCAGACTGGGCAGAGGGAGCGACAGGCTGGCACCAGTTAACTGCTTTCATGAGAACATCCCCCTTGCCCCCCTCCCTCACCTTTGCTTATTCCAGGGCACTAAAGTCACTCGTTTACCCATCGCACACTGTCCTGTGGGCTGAATACCCACCACCCTGGACTCATCTGTTGCTCAGTTGACAAAATCAGGTGCTTGTTGACAGTTCTGTTAAAAAGTTTAATTTCAAGTTACACATTAAATACAATCAAAAAGGCAGCAGCAGTTTTATTAAGCATCAGAGTCAGTGGGCGTGTGCATTGACTGAATGCCTGGTAACGGGATGATGGGCGTGGCAGCATCCAATGACAGTCCCCAGCAGGCCAGGCCGAGAGGAGAGGCAGAGCTGAGCGCTGTCCGGCCGCACGCTTCATCCAAGCCGACTTCCCTCTCCTCCCTCCCCTCAGCACTCAGTCTGCCTCCAGCTGGCCGGGGAAGTGAGCTAGCAGCCTGTTAAATCTACCTGAAACTAAGGTCCCAAACTGTAGCCCTTTAGTTCTGAGAAGGAGAGCTAATCTCATTGTCACCTGAACAAAAAGCAGTACTTAAAACTGTCCACACGTGAAGCTTCTTGGGATTGTCGGCTATTGTTGGTGTAAGACCTGGTAGATACCAGGACTGTGCCTAACCTGGAGAACCTAAGAGACTTGCCAGAAATCCATGTGCTCTGACCAAAGAGGACTTGGGGGTCAGGAAGACACTCAGCCTGCCATCTTAAGGAGAAACTAGGGAGGGATGACCCCTGCTTACTTTTTCTGCTCTTGGTAAAAGGAATCAATGACATCTTTGTACTTCTCCAGGACTGCGAGCCGTTTCAGTTTCATTGTGGGACCTAAAAGAAATTGGAAGAGATGAGTGAGGCCTGGGCTCTGAGATGTCTGTGAAGGTTATGTGGTAAAGCTCTAGACTCACTAAGTTCCATAACTCTGGAACTAAGCCAGACCAACGAGTAGCTGGCCTCCCAAATGGCCCCTGGTGATCCCTGCACCTGGCAGTCATACCCCTTGTGTGGCTCCTTCCCACACTGTGCCAGGATTGGTCTAATACAGAGGAAGTTGGGTAATTTACATGACGTAACTAATAGGCAGATCATCCCTGCATTTCAGTGATCACTAATACGATGTTGGACATTATGCTTTATGGCTTGTGATGGGGGCAGAGGAAAGACCTGGCCAGGGAGGGCCTCTGCCACGGTCTTTACGAGAGGTCTTCCTTGTATCACTTTTCTTGGCCTTGGTCTCTCCTCTCAGGCAAGGCTGAAAGGGCTCTGCTTTGAGTAGCTTAGATTCCATTTTGTGCTAACTCACACTTGGCTGTGTAACTGGAGACTTCAAGATCAAAGCCATTTATAGAAACTGCTTAGAGAGGACATCTGTCTGTTGACCTTACATTCAATTTGTTAGCCCCAGATAGCCAGATAAACTCAGGGTCTTTGACAGCAGCCCAGCATTACTGTAGATAGTTGCCTCTGGGTTCAGCCTTGACAGATTGGAGGGAGTCTCACTGAAAAAGCCATTTCCACCTCGCCCTGTGTCATGAACACCCCAAGATGCTACAGCCAAGAATGACTTCATCCATCCGGCTGAGGCCACACCAGAGGTCTTTTCTGATTCTGTGGACCATTGGTCCAGAAGGGTTTCATCCCTTTACCTGTTGCATAAGCTGCCTTTACAAATGATTATGGTTTTCTCACTCCCTGGAGCCAGGTGAAACTCTAGCCCAAACTCTAACAGGGCCTCGGTGTCTGCTTGATGGTCCCATTGTGCTTTCAGAGGAAAACGATTCCTTAGTCAAAGCAAAGTTAAAAGTCATATGTTCAAATGAATGAGTTCCAGCACATGTACCTTGAACAGGATCTACCCAAACAGAAGCCCAGACACTGAGCAGTCAAGGTCCTCCCACAGGAAGGAGGTAGGTGTCACCGAAGTGCCGTCAGGGACCTTCGGTTTGCCAAGGCTGCTTCCTAGTGGGCACCTCCCAGGCTCTGCCTTGGCCTCTGCCCACCTGCACAGCCCCTGCAATTGTGTAAAGAAAACACCTACCCAACTCTCCACCTGAAATGGAGAAGTCCCTCTCAAGAATGGCCCACTTCTGGATGTGGTAGGGTCGTGCCGCTGCATTCACGTTGACTCTCTGGATCCCTTCTTCGATGGCCTGATACACGGCCTCATCCTTCTTCCCCACAACCTCAGATACTGTGGTGGCTCTGCTGCCCACCCTCTGGCAGAAGTCCACAGCTTGTTCCGTCAGATTATCCGTGGGCTCAAAGGTGTCAGGGTCCAGAGTGCACTGAAAAGCCGGAGATAGATCAGAACCAAGCCTCACTCCACAGGCCGCGTGCCCAGGCCTTGGAGGAGGTCTCTGCTGATCGTCATGGATGTGGATCACTGCGAGCTGTTTCAGAGAGATGGTTCTAGAATGAATAGCACGTGCTACTCAGACTGCTTGAGCCCCTTAGGGCAGGTGGAAGGAAGGGAGGACTGAGATTTAGATGACCTCAGCCAATGAGATCATCTTTTAAAACAGGGGCCACAACTCTGGGCCCATCTACTACCCCAGAATCAGATACCAGACATCAAACTGGGAGGTATCTACAGCACTTTGTACATTGGACTGTACTAGAAAACACATGATCACCAAGATAGCACATTACTAACTCTAAAACGAGGCAGAAGGGATTCCTGTATGCCACGGCTGCCCCGTAGTACAGGAAGAACTGACTACTTATTCCAGAATACGATGGTGACATCTGCACTGTCTTGGCCAAAAGTTGCTTCTGCCTGAGGCCAGACCCACAGACCACCCACCAGCTGCTCCTTCCTCCACCCCCCAGACACACCTTCAAGGTGAGCAGCATGGACAGGAACTTCCTCTGGTCTCCAATCAGCATGGCGTTGCTGATGATGGGCAGCTCTGTCTTCACGGCCTCCTCAATGGGAACAGGGGGCACATTCTCCCCACCAGCCGTGATGATTAACTCTGAGAAGGCAAGGCCAGGCCCCCCCTTAGGCTTTAGTCCAGGGGCTCAGGACAAGTACACTCAGACACTGCCTGGAGAGCTGACCCTCTATGGCCAGAAGGACCCAGGTTCGATCACACACCTGCCTGCATGATTTCCAGAAAGGTATTCACCCATTCACCAAGCTTCAGTTTCCCCTGGGAAATTGAGGTGTGGAATTCCCACAGGGATGCTGCAGGCATTGGGCAACATAAATAAAACACCTCTTCCTCGGAGGTGTCCCCAACTTTCTTCCCTGGAGGAGCCAAGTTGCTCATGGGAAATTTGAAGTTTCATGCTTTATTTTAAATTTTATGTCCAATTTGTTTTCTACTCGGCATCATATCCATGTTTGCATATAGAAATACATTACCCCTCACGTCTCAGTAGTTAGGACTCAGTGCTTTCACTGTTGGGGCCCAGGTTCAATCTCTGGTAGGGGAACTAAGATCCTGCAAGTCGAGCAGCTTGCCCTACCCTTCCCTCCCCCCAAAAGTTACATCCTCCAATTTTCTGGAAAGGCTTGCCTTGTTTACAAAGGGAATTTGAATTCCAGCTTTGTCATTTATTAGCTGTGTGACCTTGGGCAAATTACTTAACCTCTCTGGTTGTCCTCATTAGCTAGGTTGGAGTAATAGCAGTATCTTTCCCACGGGAGACAATAGTAAGTAAAACAATGTCATTCGTTCTTTATTTTTCATTGGCCATTCATTTATTCACCTAAAAACCTTTAACTGGCCCTACCTCTCAGCTCTGTGGCAGCCTGCCACGCACCACCTTGCTGCAGCTGGGGGTGGAGAGGCCAGGAGGCGTGGCCAGAGGGAGCAGGTTCCTCCAAGCCCTGGATCAACCCCACAGGGAGTCCTGGGGTCCCCAACTTCTCAAACGTTCATCGATGGCAAGGCATGTGGCATTAACTAAGAGTTCAATACTTATAGTGGGTATAAATAGTGGTGGCAGTATAATTGCTTCCACGTCCCACCACAGCCTCGAACCCAGCTGGCAGCACTCACCTTTGAGA
>SJYC01107819.1:0-15204 GCA_006408675.1 Madoqua kirkii
GATGGATGTGAGTCTGAGTGAACTCTGAGAGATGGTGATGAACAGGGAGGCCTGGCATGCTGCGATTCATGGGGTCGCAAAGAGTCGGGCACGACTGAGTGAGTGAACTGAACTGAACTGAAGGTTAAGATTACCACATGTTCCCATTTCCTCTGACCTCTGCGAAGTCCTTCTTACCTTCCCCTACACTTGCTTCAGGCTGAAATTATAGCCCATCTTCTACCTCACACTGTCTCCAGGAGCCCTGCCGGCCCCAACCGCAGGGTCTGAGCTCCCTGAGCTCTTTCCAGCAGAAACACCATGTCTGCCCTTGAAACGTGTGGGAGGGTAGGAGCGTGGGACACAGGGAGGCCTGGAAACCAAGCCGGGCTGAGTTCCCAGCCTCCTGACCTCCAGCTCAAAGCTCCCCTGTGGATGTGAGCGTCGCCTAGGGAGAGTGGGTGTGGGGAATGGGCCTGACCAGCACTTCTACCAGCTCCATCCCCAGCAGCTGCTCCCCCTGGACACCCTCCCTTCCCTGTGGTCTTGACATTGCATTGCTCCAGCTGGGGTTCCTGCTCAACTTAGAGAGGGCTAGGAAAAAATGTATGTCTAGGCTCAGCACAAGGCTGCCTTTGTATGGAGGTCAGATCCCCGCAGCTCTGCAGCCTGACACAGTGGGGCTGTTCCAGGGAGAACAGCCATCTGGGCTGCTCAGAGCCCAGCCTGGGGAGCACAGCTCAAGGGCCCCCAGCCCCTTGGGAACCTGAGGAGACTCAGGTGAACATTGAATCCTGCAGACAAGGTTCCAAGAGCTCTCCAGAGAGGCTGCAGCTGTGTAGTTAGGAGACAGGGGCTGGCCAGGGTGTGCAGGAGGAGAGGGGACCCCCACCTAAACAGTCCGAAAGAGGGCTGTGCCAGTTCTGACTTTAAGACTAGATGTGACTCTGAGAAAAATCACGGAACCTCTCTGAGCTCAGTTTCCTACCAAGTGTGACCGATAGAAGTGCCTACCCTCCTGCTGCCAGGAAGAGAAGATGAGAGGACGCAAGCCGGTCCCTTAGCACGGAGTCTGTGCCAAGTGGCCTCAGTTGTGCCCGACTCTTTGCGACCCTGTGCACTGTAGTCTGTCAGGCTCCTCTGTCCATGGGACTCTCCAGGCAGGAATGCTGGAGTGGGTTGCTCTTCCAGTCTCCAGGGGATCTTCCCAACCCAGGGCTTGAACCTGTATCTCTTAGTCTCCTGCACTGATAGGTGAGTTCTTTACCACTAGCACCAGCCAGGAAGCCCGACACCGAGCCTAGCAAAAGCTGCTCTTATTAATAGGGGGCAGATGTGTGGGTATTTAGCCCATCTCATGATCCTCTGAAACCTTCTCCCTAACAGGCTTTGGTGCACTTGTTGCTTTTTCTCAGTTTTATGGAAATGGTAGTTTTGAGGCCTCTCCCCATGTGTGGCTGCTCCAATATCCTCTTTCACACAGAGGCTGGCCTCTTGGAGCCTCTGGGGAATTGTGAAACTTAGACCCAGGGCCAGATTGGCACCCAGTGGGCACTCAAGCCGTGGTGAATCTGGATCTCAATGCAGCTGCATGCCAGAGCCTCCCCCTCCATACTTCAAAACCCTGCAGGCTGCACGAGATTGAGTTGGGCAGAGCATGACCCATGGGCCAGGTTGTGAGAGTCAATGAGGCCAGCTTGGCACTGTCCTCAGACCCTGTGCCTGGAGTCCCTTGGGTAACTGTGCTGAGAAGCTGCCTCAGTCCCTCTGAGATTGTCCCTGTCTCCTAATCCCCAGCTCTAGATGCTAAACTCCCAAGGGCAGACCACTCAGCTTAAGCCTAGGCCTAAGGGAAATTTAAAAGTCTGAGACCAACTAGAAATTGTCCTCATCCAGGAAGTCCACCCTGATCACCCAATTCCTAGATAGCACGCCTTCCTTCTTTAGCCTCAGTGTGTCCTTCACCCAGAGCCTGTCTGCCCTCAGACTAGGAGTTCTTGGAGGGCAGGAAAGAAACCTGTCCATCTCAGTATCCCCAGCAGCCCTGCCCTGCACAAAGGATGGGGAGTCCAGATGCACCCCCAGCCTGGTTGTCCCCACAGCTTTTGGAAGTCCCAGCAAATCTGAATGGCCTTGCTGCCTCCCCTGCTCCTCCCTGCATTAAAGCTGGTAACTTGCCCCCACCTCACTCTGGCCTGGCCCCTGGCTGCCAGCCCTCACTGATGGGACCCTCTCTGGGATTCCCTACCCCCCTGTTTGAAACCTGCTTAGTCTCTTTGCCCTGCTGCTGCAGGGCTGCCAGGTACTCAGGTTAAGCGACTATAGCCAACGGGGCTGGAGATTACTCATTCCTCCTTGGAAACACTGGGCACCGAATGCTCTGAGGACACCGAGCTTGCGCCACTGTAGCTCCCTTCCTGTCCTTCAAGTTGCAAAACACCAAAGCCATCACCCACAGCCAAGACTTCTGAGCTCCAGGGCTTTGCTGTGCACATTCCCCAGGTGCTGACTGCTGCTGAGTGAGTACCGTGGAGACAGAATTATCTAGTCAGGAAAGCAAGCCTGAGCAAGCCAATGGGACCTGCCAGAGGTGAGACACAGCAAGTCAGCTAGCTGCCCTGGATCCCAGGATGAAATGCTGGAGTTGCCCGGGCCCAGCTGGCCCCTCTCCTGGGCTCTCTTGGTGCCTTTCTAATCTTCCCTTCAAAAATCGGTCAATCTAGGGCCTCCTTGATGGTCCAGGGGCCAACACTCCGCACTCCCACTGCAGGGGGCCCAGGTTCAATCCCTGGTTGGGGAAGTAGATTCCACATGCCACCACTAAGACCCGGAGCCGTCAAATAAAAGAAAAAAGAAGAAGAAGAAATCAGTCAGTCCTTTCCTTGGTCCTAGTCTTTCTTCATCTCTGAGGAAGAGCAGAGAGGCAGAGTCCAGGAAAGTACACATTACAGGCCAGATCCTTGCCAAGGCCACTGCGAGACACCACTTGGGAGAGGGGCAGCTGCGAGCCCCAGCAGGGTGAGGGCCGACACAGGCCGGAGACGTGATGGCAACAGTGGACCGTCCCAAGGACATCTCAGAACCGGGGAGGCAGTGACCCGCCCCCTGGGCACCGGTCCCTTCCATTTTTTTAAACTTTCATTGTTGCTGCAGTATCGTTGTACAGCCAATAAAAGTGAACAAAAGTCACATTGTTACTATCATTTTGGTGACTTGCCAGGGTAACTGCCTCCCTGAAGGTGCAATTATCTGGATGCAAACGTCATTAGAAGAGCATGTGGCCTCCCAAAGCTTCTAAAACAACTCTGCCAGTGCCAGCCGGCCAGTCTGCCCTTTGGCCCAGCAAGAAACTGCCTCAACCCACTTGGAAGCTCCAAGCCCTTATTTATCTGGGCCTCCTCTCCTCCTTTACCAATCTCAAGCCGAGATCCCAGGTACCCAACACGTGCACCGAATGAGGCCCCAGGTGTCTTTCCATCGCTGACCTCTCTTCTTCCCAAGCTTGCTAAAGAGAAAAACCTTCCTCCCACCGCCTTCCATCAAGCTTGGCCCTGATGGCCGTGAAAGGAGAAGGGATGTAGTGGGGTCCCTGAGGACATGGAGATCGGTGTTTCTACCTGGCCTGTCCCCCCAAGTTTTGTCCTGTGGGTCACCTGGGTTGCTCCGTAGTGTTCTGTTAACCGCCCCCCTACCCCCCAGCACTTCCACTACAGCTGCATCCCTGTCCCGCCCACCCAGTCCTGCCCGGCAGCCTCCCAGCCAGCTCACCTGGAGGATTCAGCTGGGCATCTTTCACCTTCTCTGGGGTCGAGAGTTTGAGAACATGGCTTAGGGGCTCTTTGGAGAGCGTCTGCCCATCAGTCAGGGAGCTGGAGGGGTAAGAGGAAAACAGTTGTTAGAAGATGACAGGCTGGCCTGGGCTCCGGATGCCGGCCCAGGATGCGTCAAGCACCCCCGGGGGTGACGCTGGCATCGCTGCATCCTAGGGGCCTCGGAGGACAAGACCTTACTATTTGCAGGAGGTAACCTCGCCCCCATGCCACGCTCTCCCTTCAGTTTCTAAGGGCTCAGTAGAAAGAAAAATCAAGCTCTGCTCTACTCTGATTTGCTGTGTGACTCTGGGAAAGCACATGACTCTCTCTGGGCTCAGTGTCCCCATCTGGACAGGGAAAAGCTTGGAGTTAGGCATGCAAGGTTTGAGGGTTGGGAGGTGCCTCCAAGTCCCTCACTCCCACCCCCACCAGCCCTCAGGCACTGGGAGCAGCCGTTCTTAGAAACTCATGCGGAGCTGAGGACATTCCTACAGCTCTCCTGGCTCCTAAGCTGGCCCCCAAATGAGGCCCTCTTCCCAGTGGTGTCTGTGAGGGTTCCCTGGGCCTGTTTTCTGATGGAGAGGGGAGGCATGGGACCAGGGAAACCTGGGGCTCTTGCCATCTGTCCTCACTCCTGGTCTAGATCCCCTTGCTATCAAGCCTTGGTGGCCCTGCACAGTGAATCCTCCTGTGGTCAGCACAGCCCCCGGGGTTATTGGGCCTCTGCTATGTGCTCAGCCTCACTGCTCCTCCGCATGACTCCTCCTCGGAAGAATCTAGCCAGACCTCAACCTTCCGGGTGGATGAGCAGATGGGGTTCAGTACACCTCAGGGGCAAACAAGGATAGGGTGTCACTCACCTCTGGGGACAAGGGTCACGGTGGTAGGCATATAAACAGAGCCTGGAGTGGGGCACTGTGTAAACTATGCAGCTGGTCTTGGCAGCCCTGAGGCAGGACCCTGGCTTCAGAGTCCCACCTGTCTGAGAGGATGGAGCTGGTCCCCTCTCTGCCCAGTTCCCAGGCACCTGGCCCAGTTACCTGCTTCTCACATTCGGTCTTACTTCTTGCTGGTACCGCAGGTTCAAACTGAGTTTGCGAACACACTCAGGCCCACCTGGCGGTAGTCTGTTAAAGAACCTGAGATAGGTTTGAAAGCAAAAGACATCATGAGGTTTTGAAAGGGGGAGGGTGAGGAAGAGGGAGATAAGGAGTGGGGTGCCAGGCTGGTCCCCTTCTTGGGGCCGCAGGGCTGGAGCAGCCCTTCTGTTGCTATGGTAACCTGCTCCAGGAGGCTGCCCGAAGGACTGAAAAGCATGCTTCTGGAATGAGGCCTGTTGTGCCAGCAGAGGGAAACAGAGGGTTCTGAAAACCATAAGACGTGTCCTGTGACTTTGGGTCATTAGGCAGTGCCACTACTCTCTTGGGTCGTTGAGTAAAAGTTGTCTCCACTTCGGGACGAAGAAGACTGTGATGTCACCAAATGACCCCTGAGCTCTGGGCTCAGGCAATTACAGGGCAAGCTGGGGGCCACACACCCAACTAGGCTGAGGGTCCCACACTGAGAATCTAGGGGTGGGGGATGGTATCCCGTGAACTCGGTATAACATCCATGCTCTATCTTGGTCCCTGCCCTCAATTAGATGGGGCTGCCTGATCAGCTTTTGGAACACCCACTGGGTAGCCACCTCCAAATTGGCCAAACCCATCATTGGCTATAATCTCCCACCATCTTAACTGCTGCCTCTCAAACAAGCTTGCTTTTAAATCCCCACCATTAAAAAATACAGGCAGCGTTTCTGCCACCTAATCAAATTTGCGTAAACCGGTTCTGGTTTTAAAATAGCTAAACAAACACTAAATGAAAGGACACCTCAGGAAGCCAAGGGCCAAGCCTAACCGTCAGATTAGACATTCTTCAGACTATGGGGAGGAGAGAACTATGGGTAGGAAGCAACTTCCTGCAAGGGCCTTTCCGGAAGCATCTGCCCCCCGCCCCCGCCCACTGCAGTGGCAAGCCTCTTGTGACTGTCAGTCTCCTTTGCTGTCCTCTCCTCTCCCGTGTCCTGTGCTTTCCCTCCCTCAAGGAGAGGATGGATCCTGTCCCCCTGCCTGTACTTGGTGGGACAAGAACCCCTTGAGGATGGCCCACGGAGGGTCATACTCAGCCCTCTATTGCCCTGAAGAATATTGGATGCTTAAGACAAGGCCCAAATCTAATTATCCAAATAAATAAAGAGTACTCTGCCACTTGGCTCAAGCTTCCCTGCTGGCTCAGAAGTTAAAGCATCTGCCTGGAATGTGGGAGACCCAGGTTTGATCCCTGGGTCAGGAAGATCCCCTGGAGAAGGAAATGGCACCCCACTCCAGTACTCTTGCCTGGAGAATCCCATGGAGGGAGGAGCCTGGTAGGCTACAGTCCATGGGGTTGCAAAGAGTCGAACACAACTGAGCGACTTCCCTTTTTTTCACTTTAAGGGGAGGGCACCCTTGCCCATCAACTGAAAGAGAATGTGCTGGACCTTCCTATGACTTTTTCCTGCTCACCCAGGGTCATACTAGTAACCAAATTTACCGGTTTGGCTTGTAACACAGAAGTGAATCAAACTGCAGGGCGTGGAGGGCCATCTGTCCCTTCCTGCGGCGGTTGCTGCCTCACGTTCCGCTGCTGGCCATGGTTGTCTTTAGTCTTTAATCCTCACCTGCATCACTAGTGGTCACTTTGTGCCACTGTTACCGTGCTGGCCTCCAGTGACTCACCTCCCTCCTACTCTGCAGGTTTTTTTTCGGTAGCAGACTAGTAAATAAAATAGCCAAGCTCGTTCGAATTGTTAAGTCGGAGGAGATGGCTTCCAAAGGGGAATTTATAATGTTTTCCTCAAAGGAAAGAGATCTGGGGAGAAATCCTTTCTGTTTTGACTCCTCAAGAGCAACTGGGCCCCTTCTGATTCTTGCTGTTGTTCCAGAAATCACAAGTGGCTGGCAAATCACTGTGACAAGGGAAGTGTGAATATTATATAGTCAACCCATGGAGCCTGTCAAAGGTGAGGAATACAGTATTCCCATCTTTCTGGAACTTCTACTAACACCTGGAACATGGCACTCCAGAACTTGGCTCAGTGTCACAGGAGAAATTTCCTAAGTAGCAGAATGACAGTGATGATGAGGGAACAGCCCAAGGGGACTGACTTGCCTCTGCTTTTCCATTCCTAGGAGAAAGGAAAATCTGAAAAGGATCCCGGATGAGGATGCAAAAGTGGCTTTGGTGGTAAAGAACTCGCCTACCAATGCAGGAAACGTAAGAGATGTGGGTTCACCCCCTGATTCAGAAAGATCCCGGAGGAGGCGCACAGCCACCCACTCCAGTATTCTCGCCTGGAGAATTCCATGGACAGAGGAGCCTGGTGGGCTATGGGCCATGTGGTTGCAAAGTCGGATGTGACTGAAGCGACTTAGCACAAGGATGCAAACTGCCGTCAGCCCCGGTTCACACACATGGACTGTGAGCATCTTGCCTTACGCATTTTCACAGAAGCAAAAACTCCTTCAGCATCTGCCCAATAGTAGCACGGAGAGCAAGAAACACTTGGAGGCCACATACGACCAGGTATATTGTGTGGTGTGGGGGGTAAGCAGAGGCGTCTAGGAGGGCTTGCACTCTCCTTTCCCTGAACTGACTCTCCTTTCTCCTCCTCACTTTCCAGAAGATCTGATGAGAATCATTTAAAGACAGAGCCTGCCAATAGCTTCCTTCAGCTCCTCCTTCGGGAAGCCCTCCTGGATGATCCCCAACCCCCTCTCACACTCGTAGCCCTCAAACACGCAGGTTTGGGCTTTGAAGGCCACCTGTAGCTTGGGCAGCTTCTTGAGAGCAGAGGTCATGCCTGATTTGACCCAGTCCTCTGGCCCTAAGTGCTCTCTGGCAGGCATTTGGAGCTCAGTAAATGTTGGTTGGATATAATCCTTCTCAAGTCGTCACTATGTGTGTGACATTTAAGTCAAGGGGAGCCTTCATTTTCCATATGAACCCCTCGTGGATGGAGATCCAGCTCCTATTTGGTTCTGTAGCCCTTTCTTCCCACTCAGCACTCTGCTCTGATGCAGTAAGTACTCCATAAATGCTTTCTTGAAACAACAGAGCACTCAGATTTGCCAGAGTTGGCCTGCCTGGGTTCAAGTCACTTTGCTTGTTGTCCAACCTTTGGCAAGTCATGTACCTCTCTGAGCCTCAAGTTTTCTGCCTAAATCCTATGGCTATTGTGAGGATAACACAATACGTGTAGTGCTTAGCCTCTCAAGAATCTTTTGGTGAATAAGTAGGAGGAAATTCTTTGGTGAGATTAGGAGGGTTACTAAACGGGGTGAAAAGTTCCAATCCATGTCTGGGGGTCCAGGTACCCTGCCAAGCCCAAGAACTCTCCTTCCTGGAAGGCAGTGTGGGAGCCAGGAGGTGGGAGCGGGGTAGGATCCTTGTTCCTTACACAGTCCTCAGGATGGAGCTGGCAGACCTGAGCAGGAGTGCCTCTGGCATGGTCCCTGAGAGGTAGCCACACCCTGCAAGCTCACCCTGGAGAGAACGAGAACCTCAGAGAGCCTGTTCAGGCGTCCCCTGCGAGAACCGCATCAGCCCGAGAGGCCCAGCACCACCAAACCGCCCTGCAACAGAGACACAGAGTGAGTCACCCTGTGGCTGGGCCAGGTCTAGGGCGACTGCCTTCCTTCCAGGGCATGACTCACTGGTTCCTGGCCTCGGTACCTGTCTATAATTCACCATCACCTAAGCCCACATGCTCTGATCACATTGGAAACAACACAGCCTTGTAGCAGGTGGCTGCCTTGGGCCCTAGGGCCAATCAATTACCAAGATGAGCAAACACATCAGATTCCCGGCCTCCTGACTCCTGTCCACTATTAGTAAACCCCTACCACCACCACCACTCTTTCCCATCCCTTTCTTGTTCTGGTTCTCACCTCTCTCTGTCCTGGGGGCAAAGGGAGAACCTGTCTTTTCAATCGAGGGCATTGTCCAGATACTTCCCCAAATCCTAAAACCTCCCGAGCAGGGAGGGGAGCTGTGCCTCCTTCTGATCCCACGGCCCTGGGCACACAGACTGGTCCCTTGCACAGCTGGAGCTCTTGACGGCAGTGACTTCCTACCGGCTTCCCTGCTACCCCGCACAGCAGACCCCACGCTCCATACCGCTCTTTAGCTGGCCTGACCTGCCTGTCTCATCTCAAAGACAAGGCTCCCCTGGCATTGCTCCTGTGGTCCCTGATTTCCAGCCGGAAGACCCCCGCCGAGGACTTACAGTGATGGACTGTGCACCTCCAGGGAGGGTCTGGCTGCCACAGGGCGCTCACCTTCCTCCTTGGGGCTGGTAGGCACAGGGCACAGCATTCGCTGTGCTCCTTCAGCTAAGGCTTTGTAGGTGTGGGAGCCAGTGCCGCAGGGTCCCTGGTTCCAGGTGATGAGGCAGTGGGGCTGGGCGGGCCTGGGGACCCGCCCCAGTCTGCCCTGGCACTGCTGGTGAGGTGTGGCCACAGATACCTCTGACCTACCTGGCACAGGTCCTTGCTGCCCACCTGTGAGGCTCACATAAAGAGGGGCGGGAGGCGAGGGAGGAGCCTGCAGGTGCCAGTGGGTGTGTTGTCTGTCATCCTTGGCAGAGACGCAGGAAGACACTGTTCTTGCTGCAGGGCTTTCTGCCTGGAGCTGGTGCTGGGCCCCAGGGGTTTCGCAGGCAACCTGACCTTTTTTCCTTTGTTTTTTCAAACTTTTCTTTAGTAAATACACGTATCGCACCAAGTGTTTTATGTGTGTTGGCTCTTCGCGTCTTCCAACAGCCCAATGTGGATTAATGGTGCCATTTTCCAGGTGAGAGGCCCAGAGAGCTTTATTTTTTTCTCCTTCCTCTTTTATCCCCCATTTTTTTTAAATGGGAAATAAGTGCTTTCCAATGTTGTGTTAGTTTCTGCCACACAGCAACATGAATCAGTCATAATTATACACACACACACACAAATAATTGTATATATACATGGGCTTCTCTTGTGGCTCAGCTGGTAAAGAATATGCCTGTGATGTGGGAGACCTGGGTTCAATCTCTGGGTTAGGAAGATCTCTTGCAGAAGGGAAAGGTTAATATATCCCCTTCCTCTTAAACCTCCCTCCTACCCCTCTAGGTCATCACAGAGCACCAGGCTGGGCTCCTTTGCTATACAGCAACTTCCCACCAACCATATATTTTACAAATGATGGTATATATGTCAATGCTACCTGAGAGCTTTAGACATGTTCGATGTCACACGCCCAACAAGAGGCAGAGATGTCATTTGAAATCCAGCTTTCCATAACTGACTTTGAAACCAGGACACCATGTAAGCTGAATTTGACCATTATTTGCATCATAAAACTCGGCTGACAGCTCCATCTCACATTGCCTCTAGAGAGCCACTCTTCCATGGAAACAGTATCTCTGCACGTTGCCCTTTGTCCTCTAATGCTCTCACCACTTCCACCTCATTCCAGAGACTCGAGTTTGTGGCATTATATCAACATCTTCTAAAACCTGGGCCCTGCTCTCAGGAAATGCCCCTGCCAATCACTGGGCTATTTCACCTTCCAACCCCAAATCCCCTTCCCACCTGAGTTGTCACCTGCCAATTGCCTCTAGGGTGAGCAGGTGTTGGAAGAGGTGAAAAAACAGAGGCCACTGGGTGTTAGGGGAAAATTTAAGCAAGCCCTCAACCGAAGGCTCAGGTGCAGGGCACCACAGCAGGATGGGGCAGGGGTTATTCCAAGTGTCTCCACCCATTCAGATGGCAGATGACTCCTGGATTGCTACACTAAATTGGCATGTCACTACCAGCACACCAACTTCAAGAGAACTCTCCCCTGTCAAATTCCAATTTCTTAACAGTTTTTTTCTTAACAGTGATCCTTGCCCACTACCACTTCCGGGGCACCTGACAATCAGGTCTGGGCTGCTACTGCTGAGCCTCTCATGGGTCAGGAGCCCCTTTGAGAACTTGCTGGAAGCCCTCTGCTTGCCTCTATCAATGTGCCTAAATGCTCTTGCAGTTTCAGGGCACCCAGGGTGCTTTGGAAATCCATACACCCCAACCCCAGTGAACCCCAGAAAGAAATGTGGATCCTTCCTCTGTCTAAAGAGAGTGTGAGTTGCCCCACTTTTTTCCTCTTCCTCTCACTTTCCTGGCGAGGATAGAGCATTGATGTTGGAGTTGGCACTGGGGGTCGAAGTTGGGGGGGATGGCGGGAGAAGTGTCCTCACTTTAGGGGGCTAGCAGGAATGCATGCCCAGATCCCTCAGCTCCTCCCAGGCAGCTCGGCAACTCCTCTAAATGTAGAGTGTTCAAACTGATGAGGAGGCTGGGCAAATGGGCTTATTCTAGGCAGGAGGACTTGGGAAATATATCATCATCTCTTTCTATCCCCTCCCCAAAACTGCAAGCTTGCCTCCCTGGCAGACGTTTCCTACTGTCCTTCAGACCCCTCCTCCTCCAGGAAGCCCTTTGGGAAGAACCCCCAGCTCTAATGCTTCTTGCTGGAGCCATGCTGGCTGTGTCCATCCCAGAGCACTTAACGGTTTAGAGACTGGGTGTTACTTTTTAAAACCAAATTGTCTACTATGAAATAAAAATCTTAAGCCCATATTCTCAGAGTTGGAAATGATCTCTGCCTGCCCCATGACTGGCAGCTCCAGGAGGTTCCTCCTTCTTACTATAATTACTGAGTACCTCCTCTGCAGACGTTGCTGGGAGCCTTTGGGGCAGAGGTGAGCCCTTGTCTCAAAGGCAGAGCCTGGTCCCTGCCTCAAAGTCTTAGAGATGATGGAATTGACAGTTAATAAGTAAAGATGCTTTCAAGGTCACTGTGGGGTCACCAGACCAGGCTGGGGTAAGGGTACAAGAAAACTGAAGGAGGAAAGTTGGATAGAGGTGAAGGTTTACTTAACATGAGGCAGAGGACAAGTGCCCCAGGCAGCGGTGGAGCAGAGGAAGCTGGTGTGGACAGGAGAGTGTCTAAGTGTCATAGACTCGGGCTGGGACCACCCCCAGGCCTGGGACCCCAGCCCACAGAGGGAACTCGTCCAAGGCAGAGATCTTCTGGGGACACACGGTCTCTCAGAAAGGGTGAGGGCAGGGCAGCGGTGGCCCAAGACATACTTGCCAGGTCCATCAGAAGGAACATATTCGGGGCAGGCACCCGTGGCCCTTGACTGTGACTTATCCCCAGTGCAAGGAGGATCAGTGTTTCTCCTCCATCTTTGCCTAACACGAGTGCTTGCTGAGAGGTCAAAGGCTTGTCTCAGCTTCATCTTGGCTCCTGCCATGGTGGATGTGGGCATCCCACCAGCCAGCTGACTTCTAACCCAATCTGCAGCACCAAATGCTTAACCTTCTCAAGCCAATCACACAGCCTACAGAGTCATGCCAAGGTCCTCTGCATGGCCTAGGAGAAGTCTGGTCATGCCCTAGATAGGTCCCTGGACACTGGGACACGTGGATTCTAGTTCAAATTCCACCTCAGTTGGATAAGCTTGGGAAAGTCCCTGGTCCTCTCTGGGACTCAGTTTCCCCAGGCAAGTCACAGGCAGAGGGCTTTCCAGTTTTCTGTCTACAACTGGTAGTTTGGATATCTGGGCTGGAATTCTGCTGTGCCAGGCAAGGACAAGGCTACAGGACTGGGTGTTTCTGGACTCCAAGGCCTTAGAAGCTGGGGAGAACAAGGCAAGAATAATGTTAGTAATGGCTAACAATCAACACGTTTGCACTACTAACTGTGTGCAAGGTAGGGTTCTGTGCACCTTATACATATATTGACACATACAGTCCTCTCAACAGCCCAATCACTCTCAATAGCTCAACAGCTCCTATCACTATCCTCGCTCTACAGATGAGGAAACTGAGGTACAAGGAGATTACGTAACTTGCCAAAGGTCTTTTGGTTAGCAGAGTAAGATGCAGACTTGGGCAGCTTCAGTGTTTATGCTGTTAACAGGCTGTACCTGATAGTCTCAGGCCTGCTGGGTGATTTGAGTGGGTGGGGCAGGGGCCAAAGCGAGTGAGGTGTAGAAAGGTGGGCGTCCCAAGGTCCTCTGAACTCCCACTCCCGAGCAGTCATCATTAGATGTTTTTATTACACCTTTCCTCCAAAATTTTGAAAAATTTGGGGGTAGAAGCAAGGTTAAATCCTCAAACCATTTTCTCCTGTTGTATTGATGACTGACAGAGAGAACTGTCAACTGGTGTTTTGCATCATAACCGGGAGGGCAGTGTGAAACTTGGAGTTAACACAATTCTGACACACAGCAAAGAAGCTTGCCATCTCCCATCACTCGCTGTTTTTATTTGAAGACCCGCAAGTCTGACTTTGCGTTACAATTTTTCTCCTGCTATGGCTTCAATTAGTCCATCTATAAAATGAAGAGGTGGAAGGGATGGTCTCTAAATTCCAGCTCTGATGATAGGCAGTTTTCCATGTTTCTACTAAGGAGGTGAGAGGAAGGAAGAACACTGCCAGTTTTCAGGTTCTGGACCAGTTCTTAGCCAGAGAAACTTCATGGTGTCAGGATGGGGGCAAGGTTGGGGTTTAGACTTCTGCCAACAGGCGTGTTGTGCCCCTGCAGCATATGGATATTGGCTCCCAGACTTGGTCCCTGTCCTGGAGGAACCCACGGCCTAAAGATGGGCATGAAGGAGACAGGCACATATATGGCCTACACACACAAGAGACATCTGTGAGCATGGCAGGCAAGGGTGTTGTGCAGTGTGGACACAGAGCCTCGGGAGACTGATCTCCTAGGAGAACATCATTTCACTTTACTAACAATGAGAACTAATACTTACTGAACAGTTAGTATGTGCCAGACCCTGTTCCAATAATGTCATATGTGTCAACACATTTACTTATCTCAACAATCTTATAAAGCAGGTACTAAATTATAATCCCCATTAAAGAGGCAAATGAAGCACAGAGAAATGAAGTAACTTGCTCAAGTCTACAGAGCTTGTAACTAGAATGGTTGGGATTCAAATCTAAGCAATCTGGCTCCAGATTTTATGTTATGAACCATAATGTCCACTGCCTAAAATTGAGTGAGGCTCTCTGAGGCTCCTTATTCCTCTCCACACACTTCAGCAACATGGGATTTGGTAAGAGAAACTGACTCAGAAAGGCAGAGCCCTGTGATTGAGACGCTAGTTTAAATCACATGTAATATGAAATTCTTCAAATCAATATACTCCTGACATGTCATTACAATATCCAACATGTAATAAAAAACGATCAGACATCTGAAAAATCAGGAAATGTGGGCCAAAATCAGGGGGAGAGAATAGCCGATAGAAACATACTCAGGCATGACACAGATGCTGGAATGAGAATGCATGCATGCTCAATTGCTCAGTCCTGTCTGACCCTTTGCGACCCTATGAACGGTAGCCCACCAGGCTTCTCTGTCCATGGAATTTCTCAGGCAAGAATACTGGAGTGGGTTGCCGTTTCTTACCCAAGGGAATCTTCCTGACCCAGGGATTGAACCCAAGTCTCCTGTGTCTCTTGCATTGGCACGCAGATTCTTTACCACTGAGCCACCTGGGAAGCCCTGGAATAAGCATGCAAAGACTTTAAAACGGTTACTAACAGTTCAATAATTTAAAGAAAAAATGATACAACTGATGAACGGATAGAAAATCACAACATAAAAATAGAAAGTATAAGAAAAAAAAATCTCTGAAATGAGAAATTTACTAGACGAGTTTGACAGCAGATTAAAAAGTTCATATACCTGAAAGTTCATTCCCCTTAAGATAGAATAATAGAAATTATTCAATCCAAAGAGCAGAGAGAAGAAGATTTTTTAATTGACCAGAACAAAACACTGCTGAAAGAAGATGACAAAAAGCTAAGTAAATGCAAAGGCATTTCAAGATCAAGAGACTTGATATTGTAGATCCCAAATTGATCTACAGGTCAACATAATCCCTATCAAAATCCTAGCTGGTTTTTCTGCAGAAACTAACAAACTGGTATAAAATTACTATGAGATTTCAAAAGACCCAGATAGACAAAATAATCTTGAAAAAGAACAAGTTGGAGGATCCGCACTTCTTGATTTCAAAACATACTATAAACCTACAGTGTCCTGCTCCCATGGTGGCTCAGCAGTAAAGAATCTGCTTGCAATGCAGGAGACGCAGTTTTAGCCCCTGAGTGGGGAAGATCCCCTGGAGGAGGGAATGGCAACCCATTCCAGGATTCTTGCCAGGAAAACCCTATGGACAGAGGAGCCTGGCAGGCTACAGTCCATAGGTTCACAAAGAGACAGACACAACTGAAGCGACAGAGCATGCACACACAGTATGTCCTTCAATAATCAGGATAAAGTGGT
>SJYC01107821.1:0-56460 GCA_006408675.1 Madoqua kirkii
GTCGTTCTGCCAACGGTGGGTTTGGTATCCCCCATCAGTATCAATTTAAGTGATATTCAGAATGTACTTAAAGTGGCGGTAGATGGTAATGTCATCAGGCAAGTTTTGGAGAATAATCAAGCCAATCTTGCATCCAAAGAACAAGAAACAATCAGTGCTTCATCCATCCAGCAAGGCGGCCATTCTGTTATTTCAGCCATCAGTCTTCCTCTGGTTGATCAAGATGGAACAACCAAAATCATCATTAACTACAGTCTTGAACAACCTAGCCAACTTCAAGTTGTTCCTCAGAATTTAAAAAAAGAAACCCCAGTCCCCACCAACAATTGCAAAAGTGAAAAGTTACCAGAAGATCTTACAGTCAAGTCTGAGAAGGACAAAAGCTTTGAAGGGGGAGGGAATGACAGCACTTGCCTCCTGTGTGACGACTGTCCCGGGGACATCAATGCACTTCCGGAGCTGAAGCACTACGACCTGAAGCAGCCGGCCCAGCCCCCTCGGCCCCCCACCCCAGAAGCTGCCAAGCCCGAGGCCTCTGCTCCATCGGGGTCCGGAGACGGTAGTTTGTCTCCCAGTCAGCCGCCTTTAAAGAACCTCTTGTCTCTCCTGAAAGCATATTATGCTTTGAATGCACAGCCAAGTGCAGAAGAGCTCTCAAAAATTGCCGATTCCGTGAACCTACCGCTGGATGTAGTGAAAAAGTGGTTTGAAAAGATGCAAGCGGGACAGATCTCAGTGCAGTCTTCTGAACCATCTTCCCCGGAACCAGGCAAAGCCAACACCCCTGCCAAGAGCGACGATCAGCCTCAGGCTGCAGATGCAGATGCAGCCCAGGACAGCACAGGGAACCGCCAGAGCCCTCTGAAGGGAGCTAGCTCGTCCGTCTTACCAGGGGGCTCGGCCGCGAATGGTTCCGGAAGCAGCGCCTCCTCCCCTTCCCCCCTGAACCTCTCTTCTTCCAGAAGCGCACAGGGTTACTCGTACCCGACAGAAGGGGCGCAGGAAGAGCCGCAGGTCGAACCTCTCGATCTTTCACTACCAAAGCAGCAGGGCGAGTTATTGGAAAGGCCAACTATCACTAGTGTTTACCAGAACAGTGTTTATTCTGTCCAGGAAGAACCCTTGAACTTGTCTTGTGCAAAAAAGGAGCCACAAAAGGACAGTTGTGTTACAGACTCAGAACCAGTTGTAAATGTAATCCCACCAAGTGCCAACCCCATAAATATTGCTATACCTACCGTCACTGCCCAGTTACCCACGATCGTGGCCATCGCTGACCAGAACAGCGTTCCGTGCTTGCGAGCACTGGCTGCCAACAAGCAGACCATCCTGATACCCCAGGTCGCCTACACATACTCGACTGCAGTCAGCCCAGCGGTCCAGGAAACACCCTTGAAGGTGATCCAGCCCAATGGAAATCAGGTAAAAAAGGAAAAAACCACTCCCAGCCCCAATCCATTGATCAAATGCTAGTTTGATTTATTTTAGTGAATTTCTCTAATAAAAACCAGGCATGAGAGCGAAGCAGCTTGTTAAACTCTCACGTTTGAAAGGAAATAGCTGACTGTGTGCTGTGGTATCTTGGCTTTTGTTGTTTACTGTTGCAGAGTGTAGTTTTCAACTGCAGTTTTAAGTGTTATTTTGCAGAAAAGAGGGTCAGTGGGTCTCAGCTATAAGATTGACTGTTTGAAACTAGAGATGGAAGAGGAAAGTAAAATTCAAATACTCATTAATCAGACTTCTGTTTTATAGTTAAGTTCCCAGAATTCATCATAGTTTCTGCTTTACGATCATCAGTAAATGAAAATTTGTTCACAGATGTTTTTTACACCAGGCAAACTTAGCTCTCACTTTTTGTGTTAACCTCTGTTTATAAAAGGCTTTAATGAAGCAAACAAAAGTATATAAAGAATTCACCTAATGAGTTTACTGACGATTTTATAAGCTGTTAACTAGTGTTCAATCATAATAATACATGAGGAAATACAGTTGTGAATCTGTGTATTTTCCTCTGTAACACTCTCCAAGTCCATGACACTTAACGATAAAGCTGTTTTGCATGACTGTTGTGTGTTTCACTGTCCAGGATTTTTCTGTGTCACTGACCTTAATGTCTCCATTTTTTCCATCAATTTCTGATTGAATCAAATGAATACTAGAGATGAATTTAATCTTTTTCCCAAATACTATAAGAAGATGCAACAAAAATAATTATAATATCCTGTTCATGTATGTTTTGCTACTTTTCTCTCCTTAAATATTGCTACCTGTAATTGTGGTAACCTTGAAAAAGTTTTCACATGGCTAAATTTTTCATGAAATCTAAATTTTAACTGTATAAAACGCTCTTCACACCTTTGAAGAATAAACTGGGAAATTTCAGTTAACGAGATCCAGTAACATGAAGAGAGTCCCTTTAACACCATTGGCAGCTTACAGGTGACAGAAGAACGTCTGTCAACACTTCACACCCTTTCTTTAGTCGCTCAGCTTAGTTGGATCTGACTCTTGGCGACCCCATGGACTATATAGCCCGCCAGGCTCCCCTGTGCATAGATTTCCCAGGCAAAAATACTGGAGAGGTTTGACATCTCCTCCAGAGAATCATCCTGCATCAGGGATCGAACCCACATCTCCTGCATTGACAGGCAGATTCTTTACTACTGAGCCACCAGGGAAGTCCTCTCCTGCCTTACAAAGCTGTAAGAAATTGTGGGAAACCTCTAAACTTGTGGAAAATGTGTGAGCTTAGGATGGAAGTCTTCAGGAAAGACACAGGATCTTAGGAGCCCAATCCCACTGCAGGTTCCCTGCAGAATTCTTCGACCTACAGGAGACCCTGCTGCCAGTTTTCTCCCTAACCCTCACCCAAAACTCTGAAGATTCACCATCAAGCAAGGATTCTTGTTTAAAAACACAGACCTGCTTGCATTGTTTTTCCATCTTGCTTCTTAGAAAAGTAATAGAACAAACCTCCCTCTTTACAAGCAGACAATGAAGTTTAGTTCACAAAATTCTAAGGTTCTCGAAGATACAATTTAAAGACCACTTTTAAGAAAGAGAGTCTTAATTTTCACTTAGTAAAACCCAGAAGGTAAGTGATGTAGTTAGAAATTCATGACTGTTTAGCAAACTGGTGAGTTAAAACGTTCGGCAGACTTCTCCTAAGTTGGTGATCCACAGGCAGCGGAAGTGCCCCCCGCAGCGTCCGTCCTTTCAGTGCCCGCCGACCCTGGCTGCTCTTGCTGTCGTGCCTGCGCTGCCCGCTCACCTGCACCCTCCCGTGGAGCCTGCTTTGGTCCGGCTGTTGAAAGCAGAAATCAAAGTGGTTCCTTCAGCTCTGCTTTAACATGTCTGTCGTTTATCCTGTAATCTTAAATGAACTTTTCCTACTTCCTTTTCTCCTCTAGGATGAAAGGCAAGACACTAGCTCAGAAGGAGTATCCAACGTAGAGGATCAGAACGACTCCGATTCCACTCCCCCCAAAAAGAAAATGCGGAAGACAGAAAATGGAATGTATGCTTGTGATTTGTGTGATAAGATATTCCAAAAGAGTAGCTCACTGTTGAGACATAAATCGAACACACAGGTATGTATGTTAAGGAAGCTGCCAGTTTTGCAGAGTTGAATTGATGCCTCTTTCCATAACCGGAAGTGCCCCAAGGCCTAGCAGCTCCATGCCGCTGTATTTCATAGCTGTGCCCTTATTTTCAGGTAAAAGGCCCCACGAGTGTGGCATCTGCAAAAAGGCGTTTAAACACAAGCATCACCTGATCGAGCACATGCGCCTGCACTCCGGGGAGAAGCCCTACCAGTGCGACAAGTGCGGGAAGCGCTTCTCCCACTCGGGCTCCTACTCCCAGCACATGAACCACCGCTACTCCTACTGCAAGCGGGAGGCCGAGGGGCGGGAGCCCCCCGAGCCGGGGGCTGCGGGCGCAGGGCTCCCGCCCGAGCAGCACGCGGGCCAGGGCGACTCGGACGAGAGGGAGAGCTCGACGCGGGAGGAGGATGAGGACAGCGAAAAGGAGGAGGAGGAGGAGGAGGAGGAGCGGGAGCTGGAGGAGCTGGAGGAGGAGAAGGGAAGTGGAGCGGCGCGAGGGGCAGAGGAGGTGGAGGAGGAGGTGGAGGACGGGGAGGAGGAGATGGACGACGAGGAGGACGAGGACGAGGAGGCGGAGGATGAGGGGGAGAGAGCAGAAACGGAAGGTGTGGGGCAAGGGGCGGGGGCTGGAAGCCAAGCCCATAGCTTAGAACACAAAGTCAGTGAGGGCAGCGAGCAGGTGTCTGAAGAGAAAACAAATGAAGCCTAATAGTTTTTCTAGAAGAGAAAGAAAATTCTAATTGGTAATGAAGTTTTGTTCTATATTATACATGCTTTTCATGGAAACACAGTAACCTGTATACTGTGATTTCTGTTCACTACTGTGTAAAGTAAAAAATTTAAAAATACACAAAATCAAAAAAAAAAAAAACACACACACAAAAAAATCCGGGTGTGCCTGAACCTCAGACCTAGTAATTTTTCATGCATTTTTCAAAGTTAGGAACAAGTTTGTAACATGAAGCAGATTAGAAAACTTAATGACTCAGAAAGCAGGATTTAACAGGTTAAAGAAAGCTGATTGATTAGATGAGCACCTGACATTGTTTCATTTTATCAGTATTAATTAGCACTCTTATGTTAGTTTATTCTTAAGCTGTACAATTGGGAGAAATTTTATAATTTTTTATTGGTAAACATATGCTAAATCCGCTTCAGTATTTTATTATGTTTTTTAAAATGTGAGAACTTCTGCACTACAGAATTCCCTTCACGGAGAAGTATAATGCAGTTCCAAACCGTGCTAACTACCTTTTCTAAATTCAACCTAGAAGGTAGTCATTTCTAATATTTAGATGTCACAGTAGAGCGTATTCTCATTTAAAGTGTATTGTTAGCCTTAAGAAAGCAGCCGCTAGAAGAGCTGAAGTTTCTTACTCATGTGGTTTAAAATGGAGTTGACGAGATTGCCGTTGAGTTCTGATTGCAGGGACTAACAGTGTTGATACTGGTGAGACAGCAGAGACGTCAGAATCAGTGTTCGTAATTGTGTTTGCGTACGTGGTACACAAATATGAAGGATGTGATATGAAGCTTTGTATCTCCTCTGGCCTTAAGCAAGACCTGTGTGCTGTAAGTGCCATTTATCAGTATTTTCAAGGCTCTGACCAGCCTCCGTTCATGCGTGGCCTACAATAACTAGCATTTGTTGATTTGTTTCTTGTATCAAAATTCCAAAATAAAACTTAAAAACCACTGACTCTGTCAGAGAAGCCAAACACTGGGACATTTCACCCTTTAATTCCTCAGTATTCATTTTGCGTTAATTGACTTTCAGAATTTCTCTACTGAAACGAAAGGGAAATTTTCTAATCTGCTTTATCCATGTACTTGCATTTCAAACATGGACCTGCCATTGTTATTTGGCTCATAACTGTTTCCAAATGTTAGTTATTATGGACCCAGTTTATTAACAACATTAGCTGATTTTTACCTATCAGTATTATTTTATTTCTTTTAGTTTATAGATCTGTGCAGCATTTTTGTACTGTATGTCTTCAAACTTGGCAGTATTAATACCCTTCTTACTGACATATGTACTTTTAGTTTTAGAAAACTTTTATATTTATGTGTCTTATTTTTATATTTCTTTATTTATTACACAGTGTAGTGTATAATACTGTAGTTTGTATTAATACAATAATATATTTTAGTATGAAAATTTGGAAAGTTGATAAGATTTAAAGTAGAGATGCAATTGGTTCTCTTGCATTGAGATTTGATTTAACAGTGTTATGTTAACATTTATACTTGCCTTGGACTGTAGAACAGAATTTAAATGGGAATGTATTAGTTTTACAACTGCAATCAAGTCATTTTACCTTTACCCAGTTTTTATATAAAACTCTTAAAATTTTGAAATTCACTGTGTGACTAATAGCATGATGCTCTGCGGTTTTATTAAGAGATTAGTCTAACCATAAAACTCTCATTTCCTTAGGAAGCCAAATTAGGATAACCTCATGTAAACAGTGTTGGGAACAACGTTTAACATTTTGTGCCAATTTGTTCCTGTATTCATGTATGTAAGTTACAAATCTGACTCTTCATTTTTAAGTTCCTTGTTACACCATGGTCATTTTCTAGTTTTTTACCAGACTCCCCATCTCACAATAAAATGCATCAACAAGCCTGACTTGCTGTCCTTCTTTTAATCATTGTCAAGATTTTCTCTGGAAAACTCTGTAAAGTGGGTATACAGTCATCTTGCTCTGGGTGTATCTTGGGCTGAGTTTGGGTAAACTCAGTGGTTTACACATTCCCCGCTAAGTCAGGGATTTTCCTGCAGCTGGTGTTTCTGGGAATGTCAGAGGTGACAATGAATGGCCAACTGAGAGCTTGCGTCCTCGTCCAGAAGCTTTTACCCCCCGACTCCGGACCCTCGACCTCTTACCCTGGGGGAGCTGGGTCTCACAGACTTTCCTCTGCACTCCCACAGCCTTTGCCTTCCTCACCTCAGCCCCTACACTGTCACTCACGCCCTCCCACAGGACCAGGATCCTCTGGACCACCTGCCAGGTCACTCTCCTGCCCCAGTGCCCAGCACAAGTCCATGCGGCCGTGTGTGCTGAACGATGATATAATTTGCATGTTAAAAGAGCTCAGCTATGTCTTTACTACTCTTTTGCTTCTGTATATGTTAAATGATTTCAGCAATTTGGTAATGTCCTTATTCAGGTCCTATTAAACACTAGACATAATAGACAAATAGTAAACTGCCTGTCCGCCTGCCTTTCTGTTCTGATTTGTGAGTTTATTTCTAGGTGTCTTCCTTGTGCTTAACCTCGTGGTACACGACACAGGTGTTCAAGGCCTCTGGGAGGAGTGCCGGCACCCATCCTAACAAATTCCACGAGGACCCCTTCCCTTCTGATGGCCTCACATTCCCAGCGTGATGCCTCACTTCTGTCACTGAAAAAACCTCCCCAATAAGCACAGTAGAGGTTTAGGAAACAAGAATAAGTAACTCTTCTTAAGACACATTCATACTATAATCACTCTAACAGGAAGCTCAAAGAAGTCCGTGCTCGTTTTATACGGGTAAATGGCTAATGAAGGAATTCTAGATTCATCAGAGTTCTGAAGATGAAAACACATCAGCATTTCCCATCACTCTCCCAAATCCAGTAACAGTGTGTCACTGACCTGTGCCACATGCACAGATTCCTTGCTGCTGTTGTCAAAGCTGATTTCGCAGAAGCATTACAAGACAGAAACGCCATGTGCCCATGAGCACACACATATTAAGGAGTAGACCAGAATATCTGGCACTAAGAGCCATGCTCTTCACCAGCCTGCATCACCTCTCATGTGAGAATCGCCTACACTATCTACATCTAAACTTAAGCCTGGCTGTAAGTAATACGGGTGGAAGATGTCAGCAAGACACACACATTGCATAACATAGAGAAAAAGAGAAGGGCAAAGACTCTTTTTTCAAATCTATGTGTAAACTTAAAATTAGCCAAGAAAATATGAAAATGCAAACTTAGACATCTTAAGATCAATGGGAGGATATATTAGAACAATTATAATATGGACTTCGAACCTTAAAAAAAATAAAACAAATTTCTCTGTTCTGGTGAACAAATAGTCCACTCAACAATTCACACTTTTTCTCAACAACACATGGGACCTTCATGAAGAGAAACCATATTATGAGCCATGAAACAACCTTCAAATTCAAAAGAATTAAAAACAAAGTGGTTTTCTCTGACTACAAAATAAACTAGAAATCAGTAACAAATACGGCTGGAAAATCCCATCCCGCTGCCCTGCAAAACTATTTGAAGCTATGTTAACATGTTTCTCAGTAAACACTGACAATAAAAAGAACTAAAAATGAAAATCCAACATCAGAAGTTGCAGTAACCAGTAAAACAGTGCATGTAAGAAAATTCATAATATTAAATGCTTATATTAGAAAAGAAGGCATAAGCTTCCCCCTTTAGAAATTAGAAGAATAAAATTAAGTCCAAACCAAGAAGAAAGTCAATAATAGAAGTCAATGGCACAGAAAACAAAAGCAACGGGTACACCAATGAAATTAGAACCTGATTCTTTGAAAAAATTGATAAACCTCTAGCCAGATAGGTCAAGAAGACAAATCATCAAGAATAAGAGAAGATATTCTTGAAAATTCTACAGGGTAAAAGGATGAAAAGGAAGCATTGTGAACTTTAAGGCAATGAACTTGAGAGCTTTGATGAAAATGACACAACCAAAACTCACTATAATAAGAAAGAGATAACCTAATTAGTCCAATCACAAACTGCTAGTTAAAAACCTTCCCATAGGACTTCCCTGGTACTCCAATGGTTAAGAATCCACCTGCCAATGCAGGGGATGTGGGTTCAATCCTTGGTCCAGGAAGATCCCACATGCACTAAGCCTGTGTGCCACAAGCTCCAGAGCCTGCTGTGCTCTACAGTAAGAGAAGCCACTGCAGTAAGTAGCTGGCACATCACAACTAGGGAGCAGCTCCCACTTGCCACAACTAGAGAAAGCCCATGCACAGCAGCAAAAACCCAGTGCAGCCAGAAATAGATAAAACTAAAAAATCTTCCCGCAAAGAAGACTCCAGGACCAGAGGGCTTCACCAGTGAATTTTACCAAGAAGTTATTGTACAAACTCCACACAAGCTCCTCCAGAAAATAAAATACATTTCCCGCCTTAGTCTGTGGAGCCAGCATTAACCTGATAGGAAAATCAGACAATGACATAATAAGTAAAAACTTCACACTAATATTTCTCTGAATGTAGATGCAAAAACCCTTGACAAAGTATTTGGAAATCATTTTGAGTAGTGTATCAAAAGGAAAATATGACCAAGTGGAATTTTATCCCAGGACTGCAAGGCATTCAAAAACCAATTTACATCATTTGTACATACTTCTATCATTTTACAGAGCAAAAAGAAAAGCCACATGATCATCTTAACAGGTGCAGAGGAAGCACCTGACAAAATTCTACACCAAGTCATAAAAGTCCTCAGCAATCTAGGAATAGAAGGAAATTTCCTCAACCTAAGAGAGGGCACCTGCAACAAACCCCATAGTTTTACAATAATTTTGAAAAATTGAATGGTTTCTTCATAAAATTATAAACAAAGCAAGAACATCTCCTCTCACTCTTTAAGCATTGTACTAGAGGTCCCATCACATGCGGCATGACAGGAAAAAGAAGTGAAAGGCACACAGGTTGGGAAAAGAGAAGTAACTTTTTATTTGAAGATCTAAGGTCATCACGCAAAAATTAGCATATTTTTATAACAGTGGTAAAATGGAAATTTAATTTTTTAATATAGAAATCATTTAGGGATAATTTATCAAGTATGGGCAAAACCTGGGCACCAAAAATACTAAAGAGAGCTGGAAGAAAGAAGCAATGCAAATGAGAAGATAGTCCATGTGTACTGATCAGAAGATTGATTCAATGTCATTGCTGTGTCAGTCCTCCTCAAATTCATCTATTGATTCAACATGATTCCAGTGAAAACTGAAGCCATATAATTGTGGAAAATGACAGCTTTATTCTACGTTTATACGGAAATGCAAAGGACTTCAGGTAAGCATAACAATTTTGGAAAAGAAGAATTAAGTTGGAGGACTTAGATTACCTGATTTCTAGCCTTCCTATAAAGTTGCAGCAGTCAATACAGGGTTGTATGGGTATGAGAATGGACATAGAGATCAAGAAAACCATTAAAAGTTAGGAGGAGACCCACGTATTCACAGCCAATTGATTTTTGCCAAAGGTGCTAAGATAATCCAATGGTTAAATGATCATCTTTTCAAAATATACTGCTGATATTAGAACTTGATCCTTATGTCACACCATATGCAGGAAAATGAACTTGACCTTATGTCATACCATACACAGAAATTATTTCCAAATGGATAACATACTTAAATACAAGAGCTAAAATTATAAACCTTCTGGAAGAAAACATAAGGAATTCTTTGTGACCTCCAATTAGGCAAATAGTTCGTAGATAAGACACAAAAAGGATGAATGAGTCATAGAAAAAAGTAATTGATGAAATTACAACTTAAAAATTTTGCTCTCCAAAAGATACTGTTAAGAAAATCAAAAGAGAAGACAGACTGGGAGAATACTTACATGCACTCATTTATATACCTAAGACTATAGGTAATACAAATACTGCGCAGAATAGAAACCAACTGGAACTTTCATACATTACTAGTGGGAATTTAAAATAGTATACCCACTTTAGAAGATAGTTTGTCAGTGTCTCATAAAGTTAAATACTCACTGGAGACATATTAGTATGTCTTTTGTTATCGTTACTGATTGGAGACTTAGCAGTACATTTTTAGGGAGTAATACAATTAACTGTGCGAAGTTATTACAGCTTAAAATTGATCATCAGTTCATTATGCAATTTGTGACTGACGTGATCACATTTTGCTCCATCAGATTTTTGTTCAAACCTTGTATATATTATAAACACAAGTTTATTACCATAAAATTTTCAAAAATGCCATATCATAGAATTTTGAGTGAAGAATTTTTCAGTGAATTTTATGCAGATACTTCCTCTGATTGTTCACACATGTATACTAGTGTCTCAGAAGATGATAATTCTTCAGAATGTTCTGATTCATATGGTATGAATATTAAACCAACAAAAAGACAAACCTTAGTAATTGCTTCTGATATAAAAAGTGAAAATGAAACTCATGGTGCTGGAGAAGATTTACAGGTGTCAGGTGTAACAACTGAATGTAATAACCTGCAAAGTGTTTAGTGAAATGAATTCATTTTTGGCTGGCCAAAAATAAAAATCACCAGCCACAAGTGTTAGTTTCTGCAGAAATCCTCCAGTTAATATTGAATTGAAAGCCAGAAATCCCACTCCTTTGTGTTTACCAAAGGTTAATGAAAGCATAAGTCCACTCAAAAATCGTATTTAAAACATTCATAGCAGTTTTAGCCATAATAGCCAAACTGAAGGTAACCCAGATATCTAGCAACCAGGGAATAAACACACTGCAGTATTCCACACAACAGAATACCTCTCAACAATAAGCAACACATACAACATGGAGGAATCTGAAGAGCAGATATGCTAACTATAGCATGAAGAGTGGTGCCCATACAGGAATACACCTTTGCAAAAACTGTAAAAAATTAGCCTTTTCAATGCTTCCATTTTCTTTATTAATTAAAAGAAGATCAAAACAAAACAGGGAGTAAGCACTGTCTTTGTGTTCTAAGTACGCTGAGTTGTGTTGCAGAGACTCAATATTTCTGTTACTGGGTTAGGCTTCTTTTAGAGTACTAGAAAATGGGAAAGGAACTCTCTTAAATGCAGACAAATTCAAGGCAAATTACAAGTTAAATTTTTTTAAAATAATCTTTATCTTCAGAAAATGCTATGTTCTACTATTACTCTGCGGCTTGTCTGTTTTCTTATACACTTTACCATTTTAACCATATCTAAGTATACAGTTCAGTAGCATGAAGTATATTCACCATGTTGTACTATCACTGCTATACACTTTTCATCATCTCCAAACAGAAGCTCTGTACCCATAACTCCCCACCCCTCCTCTCCCCAGCCTCTGTTAACCTTATTATGTGCTACTATATTTTCTCTATGAACTGGTCTACTCTGCATACCTCATATGAGTGGAATCATGAAGTATTTGTCCTTTTGTGTCTGGCTTATTTCACTTAGCATAACCGTTTATCCTCAGGGTTCATCCACGCTGTAGTATGTATCAGAATTGCATTCCTTTTTAAGGCTAAATAATATTCTATTGACTGTCTATGCCACATGTTGTTTACCCACTCATCTATCAATAGACATCTACTTCCACCTTTTCTGGCTAATGTGATAAGGCCTCTATGATCACTGACTTGCAAAGACTTGAGTTCCTGCTCTCAGTTTGCTTGGATGTATACCTAGAAGTGGCACTGTAGGATCAAATGGTAATTCTAAGTTAAACTCTTTGAGGAGCTGCCAAACTCTTCCAGAGTGGTACACTATTTCATATTCCATCAGCAATGCACAAGCATTTCAATTTCTCCATGTCCTTGTCAACACTTGTTACTCTGTGTTTTGATAATAGCCATTCTAATTGGTGAACACAGTACAAGAAGCAATGAACAAAACCATCCCCTTAAAAAAGAAATGCAACAAGGCAAAACAGTTGTCTAAGGAGGCCTTACAAATAACTGAGAAAAGAAGTGAAAGAAAGGCAAAAGAGAAAGGGAAAGATACACCCAACTGAATGCAGAGTTCCAAAGAATAGGAAGGAAAGAAAAGAAAGTATTCTTACGTGAACAATGCAAAGAAAAAGAGGAAAACAATAGAATGAGAAATACTAGCGATCTCTCAAGAAATTAGAGATACCAAGGGAATATTTCATGCAAAGATAGGTACAATAAAGGACAGAAATGGTAGGAACTAACAGAAGAGATTAAGAAGGGATAACAAGAATACACAGGAGAGCTGTACAAAAAAGATCTTAATGACTTGGGTAACCATGAGGGTGTGGTCACTCACCTAGAGCCAGATATCCTGGAGTGTGAAGTCAAGTGGGCCTACTTAGAATTAACTACAAACAAAGCTAATGGAGGTGACAGAGTTCCAGCTGCACTGCTTCGAATCCTAAAAGATGATGATGTTAAAGTGCTACACTCAATATACCAGCAGATTTGGAAAACAGCAGTGGCCACAGGAGTGGAAAAGGTTATTTTTCATTCCAATCTCAAAGAAGGGAAATGCTGAAGGATGTTCAAACTACCACACAACTGAGCTCATTTCACATGCCAGGAAAGTGATGCTCAAAGTCCTTCAAGCTCCGCTTCAACAGTATGTGAACTGAGCCCTTGCTGATGTACAAGCTGGGTTTAGAAAAGGCAGAGGAATCGAAGATCAAACTGCCTACATCTGTTGCATCATAGAAAAGCAAGGGAATTGCAGAAAAACACCTACTTCCCATTCACTGACTACACTAGAGCCTTTGACTATGTGGATCAAAACGAACTGTGGAGAATTCCTATATAGGAATACCAGACCATGTTAACTGCCTCCTGCAACACCTGTATGCAGGTCAAGAAGCAACAGTTAGACTGTTTCAAAATCAGGAAAGGAGTGTGTCGAGGCTGTATATTGTCACCCTGCTTATTTAACTTATATGCAGCATACATCATGCAAAATGCTGGGCTGGATGAAGCACAAGTTGGAATCAAAATTCCTGGCAGAAATATCAATAACCTCAGATATGCAGGTGACACCACCCTAATGGCAGAAAGGGAAGCAAAACTAAAGAGCCTCTTGATGATGGTGAAAGAGGAGAGTGGAAAACGTGGCTTAAAACTTAACATTCAAAAAATAAAGTTCATGGCATCTAGTCCCATCACTTCATGGCAAACAGATGGGGAACAGTGACAGACTTTATTTTCTTGGGCTCCAAAATCACTGCAGATGGTGACTGCACCCATGAAATTAAAAGACACTTGCTCCTTGGAAAACAAGCTATGACAAACCTAGACAGCATATTTAAAAGCAGAGACATTACCTTGCTGACAAAGGTCTGTATAATCAAAGCTATGGTTTTTCCAGTAGTCATGTACAATGTGAGAGTTGGTCCATAAAGAAGGCTGAGTCCCAAAGAATTGATGCTTTTGAACTGTGGTGTTGGAGAAGACTCTTGAGATCTTCTCCAGAAGATCGAGCCAGTCAATAATAAAGGAAATCAACCCTGAATATTCACTGGAAGTTGATGTTGAAGTCCCAGTATTGTGGCCACCTGACACAAAGAGCTGACTCACTGGGAAAGACCCTGATGCTGGGCAAGATTGAAGGAGAAGAAGGGGCAACAGAGGATGAGATGATTGGATGGCATCACCGACTCAATGGACATGAGTTTGCGCAAACTCGAGGAGACAGCAGTGAAGGACAGGGAAGCCCAGTGTGCTACAGTCCATGGGGTCACAAAAAGTCAGAAAGGACTGAGTGACTGAAAAACAGCAATGGGTGTGAGATGGTATCTCATAGTGATTTTCATTGGTATTGACTCAACTTCCCACCCTTAACACTAACCTTTTCCTCCACATCTCCACACCAATAAAGACTCTGGAAGCCAGACACTGAGGTGAGGTGAGGTGAAGTTGCTCAGTCGTGTCCGACTCTTTGCGACCCCGTGGACTGTAACCTACTAGGCTTCTCTGTCCATGGGATTCTCCAGGCAAGAATACTGGAGTGGATTGCCATGTTCCTTCTCCAGGGGATCTTCCTGACCCAGGGATCGAACCCGGGTCTCCCACATTGGAGGCAGACGCTTTAACCTCTGAGCCACCAGGGAAGCCTAGGACATTTAAAACAACTAATATATGGAGGAAATTAGAAAGTAATTTCACATGCTCAGGAAGAGGCTCAGAAAAGACTCAAGAAAACCTTAAGTTTACACTTTAGATGGATCACTGGCTCAGAGACAGTTTACAAAAATAAAACAATAGCAAAGAGCAAATCCTGGCAAAAGGGGATAATCTGATTTTCAGAGTTTTTAGATTCAGAGGTCTAGCATTCAACAACAACAAAAATCACAAGTCATAGAAAGGGGAAAGTGTGGCCCATTCAAAAGGTAAAATAAGTCAACATAAACTGTCCCTGAAAAAGACCAGATAGCACATCTACTAGATGAAGAGGTTACAACAACTGTCTTAACGATGCTCCAAGAATTAAAGGATGGTGCGAGAAAGTCAAGAAACTGCACTGTGAACAAAATGGAAACTAAATAAACAGACAGGATTTTCCTAGCGGCCCAGTGGTTAAGAATCTGTCTGCCAATGCAGGGGACATGTGTTTAATCCCTGGTCCAGGAAGATTCCACACACTATGGAGCTGCTGAGCCCATGAGCCACAGCTACTGAGCCCATGCTCTAGAGCCCCTGTGCACAGCTACTGAGCCCACATGCTGCAACTACTGAAGACTGCAAGCCTAGAGGTACGCATACCTCTAGCCTGTGCTCCCCAAAAGAGAAGCCTCCAGTGAGAGGCCTGCACACTGCAACAAAGAGTAGAACCTGTTCACTGCAACTAGGGAAAGCCCACACACAGCAATGAAGACCAAGCACAGGCAAGCATAAATACAATAAATAAGCTTTTTAAAAGAGAGATTTAAAAACTGAAAAGAAGTTCAGGATTGGGAGCTCGTATACACCTGTGGCGGATTCATGTCAATGTGTGGCAAAACCAATACATTTTATTGTAAAGTAAAAATAAAATTTAAATAAATACTAATAAATTCTAAACTTAAAAAAGAAGTTCTGTAGGTTTTGAAAAGTACAAAAACTTAAAAGTTCACTGTGCATGCTCAGTTGTTCAGTCACATCCAACTCTTTGTGACCCCATGGACTGTAGCCCACCAGGCTCCTCTGTCCATGGAGCTTTCCAGTGAAGAACACTGGAGTGAGTTGCATTTCCTGCTCCGGGGTATCTTTTTAACCCAGGGATCAAACCTACATCTCTCATGTCTCCTGCATTGGCAGGCAGATTCTTATTACTGAGCCACCTGGGAAGCCCTAAAACTCACTGCTGCTGCTGCTAAGCCACTTCAGTCGTGTCGGACTCTGTGCGACCCCATAGACGGCAGCCCACCAGGCTCCCCCGTCCCTGGCATTCTCCAGGCAAGACTAGGGGCATTCAGAAACAGATTTGAGTAGGCCAAAGGAAGAATTAGCAAACTTGAAGACTGGGCCACGAAAATTATCAAATCTGAGGATCAGAAAGAAAAAAAATTGAAGACAGGTGAACAGAGACTGAGGGACCTGTGGGACACCGTCAAGTGTACCAGCACACTCTCACAGGGGTCCCAGAAGAGAGACTGAGGGACCTGTGGGACACCACCAAGTGTACCAGCACACTCTCACAGGGGTCCCAGAAGAGAGGAAAGAGGAGGAGAGGACAGCTGAAGAAACAGTGGCTGGAAACTTCTCACACTTAATGAAAAGCATGAGCATAAACATCCAAGATGGTCAGTAATCTCCAAGCTAAGAAGAACTCAAAGAGACCTACACCAAGACACATCATAATAATCTATCAAGAGAAAGAATCCTGAAAGCAGGCAGAAAGAAGCAAATTATCACATACAAGGGACCCTCAATAAGATCATCAGATTTTTCATCAGAAACTTTAAAGTTCAGAAAACATTGAGCCAATATACTCAAAGTGCTAAAAGAAAAAAGTTTCAACCAAGAATCCTATATCCAGAAAAACTGTTCTTAAGAATGAAGAAGAAATTCAGACATTCCCAGATAAACAAAAGCTGAGGGAGTTCACCATTAGACTTGCCCTGAAATAAATGCTCAAGGGAGTCTTTCAAGGTGAAATGAAAAGACACTAGATGATAACCTGAAGCTGTTTTGAAAAATGAAGATTTCAATAAAGGTAATAGATGGGAAATTATAAAAGCTATTGTAAAAACAATGTGCAATTAATTTTTTGTTTTCAACATGGTTTAAGAAATTAACACATTTACGAACAAAGCTAGTGGAGGTGATGGAATTCCAGTTGAGCTGTTTCAAATCCTGAAAGATGACACTGTGAAAGTGCTGCACTCAATGTGCCAACAAATTTGGAAAACTCAGCAGTGGCCACAGGATTGGAAAAGGTCTGTTTTCATTCCAATTCCAAAGAAAGGCAATGCCAAAGAATGCTCAAACTATCGCTCAATTGCACTCATCTCACATGCTAGTAAAGTAATGCTCAAAATTCTCCAAGCCAGGCTTCAGCAATACATGAACCATGAACTTCCTAATGTTCAAGCTGGTTTTAGAAAAGGCAGAGGAACCAGAGATCAAATTGCCAACATCTGCTGGATCCTGGAAAAAGCAAGAGAGTTCCAGAAAAACATCTATTTCTACTTTATTGACTATGCCAAAGCCTTTGACTGTGTGGATCACAATAAACTGTGGAAAATTCTAAAAGAGATGGGAATACCAGACCACCTAACCTGCCTCTTGAGAAATCTGTATGCAGGTCAGGAAGCAACAGTTAGAACTGGACATGGAACAACAGACTGGTTCCAAATAGGAAAAGGAGTACGTCAAGGATGTATATTGTCACCCTGCTTATTTAACTTCTATGCAGAGTACATCATGAGAAACGCTGGGCTGGAAGAAACACAAGCTGGAATCAAGACTGCCAGGAGAAATACCAATAACCTCAGATATGAAGATGACACCACCCTTATGGCAGGAAGTGAAGAGGAGCTAAAGGGCCTCTTGATGAAGGTGAAAGAGGAAAGTGAAAAAGTTGGCTTAAAGCTCAACATTCAGAAAATGAAGATCATGGCATCCAGTTCCATCACTTCGTGGGAAATAGATGGGGAAACAGTGGAAACAGTGTCTGACTTTATTTGGGGGGGCTCCAAAATCACTGCAGATGGTGACTGCAGCCATGAAATTAAAAGACACTCCTTGGAAGAAAAGTTAAGGCCAACCTAGATAGCATACTCAAAAGCAGAAAGATGACACCACCCTTATGGCAGAAAGTGAGGAGGAGCTAAAGGGCCTCTTGATGAAAGTGAAAGAGGAGAGTGAAAAAGTTGGCTTAAAGCTCAACATTTAGAAAACAAAGATCATGGCATCCGGTCCCATCACTTCATGGGAAATAGATGAGGAAACAGTGGAAACAGTGTCAGATTTTATCTTTTTTGGCTCCAAAATCACTGCAGATATTGACTGCAGCCATGAAATTAAAAGATGCCTACTCCTTGGAAGAAAAGTTATGACCAACCTAGATAGCATATTAAAAACAGAGATATTACTTTGCTGACTAAGGTCCGTCCAGTCAAGGCTATGGTTTTTCTTGTGGTATGTATGGATGTGAGAGTTGGACTGTGAAGAAGGCTGAGTGCTGAAGAACTGATGCTTTTGAACTGTGGTGTTGGAGAAGACTCTTGAGAGTCCCTTGGACTGCAAGGAGATCCAACCAGTCCAATCTGAAGGAGATCAACTTTGGGATTTCTTTGGAAGGAATGACGCTAAAGCTGAAACTCCAGTACTTTGGCCACCTTATGTGAAGAGTTGATTCATTGGAAAAGACTCTGATGCTGGGAGGGATTGGGGGCAGGAAGAGAAAGGGATGACCGAGGATGAGAAGGGTGGATGGCATCATGGACTCCATGGACGTGAGTCTGAGTGAACTCGTAGAGATGGTAATGAACAGGGACCCCTGGCGTGCTGCAATTCATGGGCCCGCAAAGAGTCGGACAGGACTGAGCGACTGAACTGAACTGAACTGAACTGTGCCAGTACCACACTGTTTTGATTCCTGTGCTTGGTAGTTGTGGAAGTCTTCCAGGGTTATACCTCCAGCTTCATTCTCTTTCCTCAGGATTGCCGTTGTAAATCCTGGGTCTTCTACTGTTCCAGATAAATTTTATGACTATTTATTCTAGTTCTGCAAAAAAATGTCAAGGGTAATTTGTTAGGGATCACACTTAAAACTGTATATTGCATTGAGTAATACAGCCATTTTAACAATATTAACTCTTTCAATCCAAGAGCATGGCATTTCTTTCCATTTCTTTCGATCATCTTCAATCTCCTTCATCAGTGATTTCTAGATCTCAGCATGTAAGTCCTTCACTTCCTTGGCTTGGTTGGTTCTTACAATTTTGGTTGTTGTTGTTGTTTAATGCAATTTTAAAATGGATTTTTTTGTTTACATTCACTTTCTGATATTCCATTGTTAGTATAATGAGATGCAACTGATTTCTATATGTTAATTTTGTATCCTGCTGCCTCGCTTAATTCATTTATTACTTCTCTACTGATTTTAGTTAGAGGTTCCTGCCACCGTCTCTTCAGGCTTGATTAATTTGCTACAGTGGCTCAGAGAATTCAAGAAATCCATTTAGTCACAAGGTTACTGATCTATTTTAAAAGGATGTAACTCATGAACATCCAGAGAGAGATACACTGGGAAAGTTGTGAGGAAAGGGCTTGGAGCTTCCATGCTCTCTCCTAATGTGCCACCTTCTTCATGTTGCTACAGATCCTGAAATTTATTCTTATTACATCCTTTATCTCATTTCTCATCTTCTCTGTATATTACCATTAAACACCAATAGTCTAACCCCACTGTATTTTTAAGATTTTTATGTGGCCCTTTATGAACTGGTGACTATACTAAGCAATTTTACCTTTGTGAGGAATTTAATTTTATTGATGTGAAGGTGAATTAAAAGGAAAAGACATAGAGGTTATTATCAGGTCATTTGGGGACATACATAAAAGAAAAGATTTATATACATTCTTTTACTCATTGATTTTACTATTATTTCTTATACACCAACTATATGTTATAAACTGTTTTGGGGACTAAAGAATTATTAGTCAGGAAAAGAGACAAAACATTTGTATTGTATTAGTTTGCATTCTAGTGAAAGTGTCCAAAAAAGAAAAAAGTAATCCAAATAAATACCTATCTGTCTATTTACAGACATGTGCTCACATAGTGCAGTTCAATTCAGTCACTCAGTCATGTCTGACTCTTTGCAACCACATAAACTGCAGCACGGAGGCCTCCTGTCCATCACCAACTCCCAGAGCCCACCTAAACCATGTTCATTGAGTTGGTGATGCCATGCAACCATCTCATCCTCTGTCAGCTCCTTCTCCTCCTGCCCTCAATCTTTCCCAGAATTGGGGTCTTTTTCAATAAGTCAGCTCTTCCCATCAGGTGGCCAAAGTATTGGAGTTTCAGCTCCAACATCAGTAGTTCCAATGAACAGCCTGGACTCATCTCCTTTAGGATGGACTGACTGGATCTCCTTGCTGTCCAAGGGACTCTCAAGAGTCTTCTCCAACACCACAGTTCAAAAGCATCAATTCTTTGTACTCAGCTTTCTTTATACTCCAATTCTCACATCCATTCATGACCACTTGTAAAACCATAGCCTTGACTAGACGGACCTTAGTCAGCAAAGTAATGTCTCTGCTTTTGAATAGGCTACCTAGGTTGGTCATAACTTTTCTTCCAAGAGTAAGCGTCTTTCAATTTCATGGCTGCCATCACCATCTGCACTGATTTTGGAGCCCCGGAAATAAAGTCAGCCACTGTTTCTACTGTTTCCCTATCAATTTCCCATGAAGTGATGGGACCAGATGCCATGATCTTAGTTTTCTGAATGTTGAGCTCTAAGTCAATTTTTTTCACTCTCCTCTTTCACTTTCATCAAGAGGCTCTTTAGTTCTTCCTTTTATGCCATAAGGGTGGTATCATCTGCATATCTGAGGTTATTGATATTTCTCCCAGTAATCTTGACTCCAGTTTGTACTTCCTCCAGTCCAGCATTTCTCATGACATACTCTGCATATAAGTTAAATAAACAGGGTGACACTATACAGCCTTGACATACTCCTTTTCCTATCTGGAACCAGTCTGTTGTTCCATGTCCAGTTCTAACTGCTGCTTCCTGACCTGCACACAGATATCTCAAGAGACAGGTCAAGTGGTCTGGTATTCCCACCTTTTGAAGAATTTTCCACAGTTTATTGCGATCCACACAGTCAAAGGCTTTGGCATAGTCAATAAAGCAGAAATAGATGTTTTTCTGGAACTCTCTTGCTTTTTCCATGATCCAGTGGATGTTGGCAATTTGATCTCTGGTTCCTCTGCCTTTTCTAAAACCAGCTTGAACATCAGGAAGTTCACAGTTCACGTATTGCTGAAGCCTGGCTTGGAGAATTTTATGTATTACTTTACTAGTGTGTGAGATGAGTGCAAATGTGTCATAGTTTGAGCATTCTTTTGCATTGCCTTTCTTTGGGATGGGAATGAAAACTGAGCTTTCCCAGTCTTGTGGCCACTGCTGAGTTTTCCAAATTTACTGGCATATTGAGTGCAGCACTTTTACAGCTTCATCTTTCACAGTTTGAAATAGCTCGACTGGAATTCCATCACCTCCATTAGCTTTGTTCATAGTGATGCTTTCTAAGGCCCACTTGACTTCACATTCCAGGTGTCTGGCTCTAGGTGCATGATCACGCCATCGTGATTATCTGGGTCGTGAAGATCTTTTTTGTACAGTTCTTCTGTGTATTCTTGCCACCTCTTCTTAAACTTCTGTTAGGTCCCTACCTTTTCTGTCCTTTATTGAGGCAATCTTTGCATAAAATATTCCCTTGCTATCTCTAATTTTTTTGAAGAGGCCTCTAGTCTTTCTCATTCTATTGTTTTCATCTATTTCTTTGCATTGATTGCTAATGAAGGCTTTTTTTTTAGTTTTTCTGGAACTCTCTTGCTTCTTCCATGATCCAGTGGATGTTGGCAATTTGATCTCTGGTTCCTCTGCCTTTTCTAAAACCAGCTTGAACATCAGGAAGTTCACAGTTCACGTATTGCTGAAGCCTGGCTTGGAGAATTTTGAGTATTATTTTACTAACATGTGAGATGAGTGCAATTGTGCAGTAGTTTGAGCATTTTTTGGCATTGCCTTTGTTTGGGATTGGAATGAAAACTGACCTTTTCCAGTCCTGTGGCCACTGCTGACTTTTCCAAATTTGCTGGCATATTGAGTGCAGCACTTTTACAGCATCATCTTTCAGGATTTGAATGCATTAGTAAATGGTATCTGTTTTTTTTTTTTCTTCTGACTTCTCTCTGTGTGACAGTCTCTAAGTCCATCCATGTCTCTGCAAATGGCTCAATTTCATTCCTTATGGCTGAGTAATAATCCATTTTCTATACATATGTGCTGTACCTTCTTTATCCATTCCTCTGTTGATGGACATTTAGGTTGCTTCCTGGCTATTGTAAATAGTGCTGCTAATAAACATTGGGGTGCATGTATCTTTTGGAATTTCAGTTTTCTCTAGGTATATTCTCAGGAGTGGGATTGCTGGGTCATACGGTAGTCCTGTTTTTTTGTTTTTTAAAGAACCTCCATACTGTTCTCCATAGTGGCTATATCAATTTGCATTCCCACACCCTCTTCAAGATTTATTCTTTGTAGATTTTGTTGGTGATGGTCATCCTGACCAGTGTGAGGTGAAATCTCATTGTAGTTTTTTAATTTGCATTTCCCTAATAATGAGTGACATTGTTGTGTATCTTTTCATGTGATACTTGGGCATCTGTTTGTCTTCTTTGGATATTTAAAGATATAAAATTAAAAATTTAAATAGAAATTTAAAGGTATTAAAGGTATTAAAAAGAGATTTATCTTTTTGCATCTTCTGCCCATTTTAGGGGGTGGGGAGGTTGTTTGTTTTTCTGATATTGAGCTGCGTGGACTGTTTGTATAATTTGGAGATTAATCCCTTGTCAATTGCCTCATTTGCAAATATTTTCTTCCATTCTGATGATTGTCTTTTTATCTTGCTTATGGTTTCTTTTGCTATGCAAAAGATTTTAAGTTTAATTAGGCCTCATTCATTTATTTTTGTTTTTATTTTCACTACTCTATCAGTGGGCCAAAAAAGATCTTGCTGCAATTTATGTCAAATAGCATTCTCCTATGTGTTCCTTTAAAGGCTTCCCTGGTGGCTCAGCTGGCAAAGAATCTGCCTGCAATGCAGGAGACCTGGGCTCAATACCTGGGTTGGAAAGATCCCCTGCAGAAGGGAATGGCTACCCACTCCAGTATTCTGGCCTGGAGAATTCCATGGAATGTATAGTCCATGGGGTCACAAATAGACATGACTGAGTGACTTTCACTTTCACTTGTGGAGAGTTTTATAGTGTCCAGCCTAAATTTAGTTCTTTAATCCATTTTGAGTTTATTTTGTATATGGTGTTGGTCTTAGGGAGTGTTCTAATTTCATTCTTCTTCTTCTTCTTCTTTTTTTTTTTTCTCTCAGCTGGGTCTTGGTTGCAGCATGCAGAGTCTAGTTTCCTGACAAGGTAATCTAACCCAGGCCCCCTGCTCTGGGAGTTCAGAGTCTTAACCACTGGACAACCAAGGAAGTCCCTCGAATTTTATTCTTTTACCTGTAATTCTCCAGTGTTCCCAGGACCATTTACTGAAGACTGTCTTTTCTCCATTGTATATTCCTGCCTCTTTATCATAGATTAGGTGACAGTAGGTACATGGGTTTATCTTTGGGCTTTCCACTCTGTTCCATTGATCTATATGTCTGTTTCTGTGCCACTAACATACTGTCTTGATTACTGTAGCTTTATAGTATAGTTTGAAGTTTGGAAGCTGAATTCCTCCAGTTCTGTTTTTCTTTCTCAATATTGCTTTGACAGTTCGGGGTCTTTTGGGTTTCCATACATGTTGTAAAATTCTTTATCCTAATTCTATGAAGAATGCTGTTGGTGATTTGATAGGAATTGCATTAAATCTGTAGTTTGCTTTGGGAAGTATAGTTATTTTCACAATATTGATTCTTCCAATCCAAGAACATGGTATATCTCTCCATCTGTGGTGTCTTTGATTTCTTTCATCTGCATCTTATTGTTTTCTGAGTACAGGTCTTTTGCCTTCTTGGGTAAATTCACTCCTGGGTTTTTATTCTTTTTGTTAAATGATAAATGGGATTGTCTTCTTAATTTTTCTCTTTCTGATCTTTTGTTGTTGGTGTATAAGAATGCAAGAGATTTATTTGTATTAATTTTGTATTCTGCAACTTTACCAAATTCATTGATTAATATTGGCAGCTTTCTGGGGGCTTTTTAGGATTTTTCTATATACAGTATCATGTCACTTGCAGACAGTGACAGTTTTACTTCTTTTCCAGTTTGGATTCCTTTTTTTGCCTTTTCTTCTCTGATTGCCATGGCCAGGAATACCAAAACTATGTTGAACAATAGTAGTGACAGTGGACTTTCTTCTTTTGTTACTGATCCTGGAAGAAATGCTTTCAATTTTTCACCATTGAGAATAATGCTTGTCATACATGCTTTTATTACACTGAGGTAGGTTCTCTCTATGCCCACTTTCTAGAGTTTTTTTTTTAATCATAAATCGGTGTAGAATTTTGTCAAAAGCTGTTTCTGCATCTATTGAGATAGTTTATATTCTCCAATTTGTTAATATGGTGTACCACATTGATTGGTTTGCACATATTAAAGAATCCTTGTATCTCTGGGATAAATCCCACTTGATCATGGTGTATGATCATTTTTATATGTTGTTGGATTCTGTTTGTTAGTATTTTGTGTCTATGTTCATCAGTAGTATCGATCTATAATTTTCTCTTTTTGTGATATCTTTGTCTGGTTTTGGTATTAGGGTGATGGTGGCCTTGTAGAATGAGCTTGGGAATGTTCCTTCCTTCACAATTTTTGCAAGAGTTTGAGAAGGATGGATGTTAGTTCTTCTCTAAATGTTTGATAGAATTCATCTGTGAAGCCATCTGGTCCTGGACTTCTGTTTGTTGGAAGACTTTTTAATCACAGTTTCAACTACATTACTTATGTTTGGTCTGTTCGTATTATCTATTTCTCCCTCGTTCAGTCTTGGAAGGTTGTACTTTTCTAAGAATTTGTCCATTTATTCCAGGTTGCCTATTTTCTTGGCATATGGTTGCTGGTAGTAATCTCTTAAGGTCCTTTGTGTTTCTGCAGTGTCAGTTGTAATTTCTCCTTTTTTATTTCTAATTTTTATTGATTTACATCCTCTCCTCTTTTTCTTGATTAGTCTAGCTAAAATTTTTATCAATTTTGTTCATCTTCTCAAAGAACCAGCTTCTAGTTTTATTAATCTTTGCTGTTGTTTTCTTTGTTCCTCTTTCATTTACTTCTGCTATGCTTTTTGTGATTTCTTTCCTTCTACTAACTTTGAGTTTTGTTTGTTCTTATTTAGGTGTAAGGTTAGGTTGTTTATTTGAGATTTTTCTTGTATTTTTTTGAGGTAGAACTGTATTGATGTAAAGTGACTTCTTAGAACTGCTTTGCTGCACCCAGTAAGTTTGGGGTCGCTGGGTTCTCACTGTCATTTGTTTTGATATATTACTTCCTCTTCAATTTCTTTAGTGATCTTTTGATTATTTAGTAGCATATTGTTTAGCTCTATGTGTTGTTGTTGTTGTTGTTTTTTTACAGTTTTCTTCCTATAATTGATTTCTAACCCCATAGCACTGTGGTCAAAAAAGATGCTTGATATGATTTCAGTTTTCTTAAATCTTCTAAGGCTAGATTTGTGACCCAAGATGTGATCTATCCTGGAAAATATTCTATGTGCACTTGAGAAGAAAGTGTGTTCTGCTGCGTTCAGATGGAATTTCCTATAAATATCCATTAAGTATACCTGGTCTAATGTGTCATTTAAAGCCTGTGTTTCCTTATTACTTTCCTGACTGGATGATCTGCGTATTGGTATGAGTGGGGTGTTAAACTTCCTAACTATTATTGTGTTACTGTCAATTTCGCCTTTAATGGTCATTAACATTTGCCTTATGGGTTGAGATGCTTCTATGCTGGGTGAATAAATATTTACAATTGTTATATCTTCTTCTTGGAATGGTTCCTTGATCGTTACGTAGTATCTTTCCTTGTCTCTTCTGACAGTCTTTATTTTAAAGTCTATGCTGTCTATGCTCCATTTGCATGGAATATCTTTTCCCATCTCCTCACTTTCAGTCTGTGTGTGTCCCTAGGTCTGAAGTGGATCTGTCATAGACAACATATATATGGTCTTATTTTTGTATCCACTCAGCCAGTCTGTGTCTTTTGGTTGGAGCATTTAATCCATTTACATTCAAGGTAATTATCGATATGTATGTTCCTCCTGGCTCTAAGTCACTGATCACACCATCATGATTATCTGGGTCATGAAGATTTTTTTTGTACAGTTCTATGTATTCTTGCCACCTCTTCTTAATATCGTCTGCTTCTGTTAGGTTCAGATCACTTCTGTCCTTTATTGAGCCTATCTTTGCATGAAATGTTCCCTTGGTATCTCTAATTTTCTTGAAGAGAGCTCTGCGCTTTGCCATTCTATTGTTTTCCTCTATTTCTTTGCATTGATCACTGACGAAGGCTTTCTTATCTCTCCTTGCTGTTCTTTGGAACTCTGCATTTAAATGGGTATATCTTTCCTTTTCTCCTTTGCTTTTTGCTTCTCTTCTATTCACAGCTATTTGTAAGGCCCCCTCAGACAGCCATTTTGCTTTTTTGCATTTCTTTTCCATGGAGATGGTCTTGATCACTGCCTCCTGTACAATGTCACGAACCTCTGTTCATAGTTCATCAGGCACTCTGTCTAACAGATCTAGTCCCTTAAATCTATTTCTCACTTCCACTGTATAATCATAAGGGATTTGATTTAGGTCATACCTGAATGGTCTAGTGGTTTTTCCCTACTTTCTTCAATTTAAGTTTGAATTTGGCAATAAGGAGTTCATGATCTGAGCCACAGTCAGCTCCCAGTCTTGTTTTTGCTGACTGTATAGAGCTTCTCCATCTTTGGCTGCAAAGAATATAATCAATCTGATTGTGGTGTTGACCGTCTGGTGACGTCCATGTGTAGAGTCTTCTCTTGTGTTGTTGGAAGAGGGTGTTTGCTATGACCAGTGCATTCTCTTGGCAAAACTCTATTACCCTTTGCCCTGCTTCATTCCATATTCCAAGGCCAAATTTGCCTGTTACCCCAGGTGTTTCTTGACTTCCGACTTTTGCATTCTGGTCCCCTACAATGAAAAAGACATCTTTTGGGGCTGTTAGTTCTAAAAGGCCTTGTAGGTCGTCATAGAACCATTCAACTTCAGCTTCTTCAGCATTACTGGTCAGGGCATAGACTTGGATTACCATGATATTGAATGGTTTGCCTTGGAAATAAACAGAGATCATTCTGTCCTTTTTGAGATTGCATCCAAGTACTGCATTTTGGACTCTCTTGTTGACTATGATGGCTGCTCCATTTCTCCTAAGGGATTCTTGACCACAGTAGTAGCTATAATGGTCATCTGAGTTAAATTCACCCATTCCAGTCCATTTTACTTCACTTATTCCTAGAATGTCGACGTTCACTCTTGCCCTCTCCTGTTTGACCACTTTCAATTTTCCTTGATTCATGGACCTAACATTCCAGGTTCCCTTATAATATTGCTCTTTACAGCCTTGGACTTTGTTTCCATAACCAGTCACATCCACAACTGGGTGTTGTTTTTGCTTTGGCTCTGCCTCTTCATTCTTTCTGGAGTCATTTCTCCACTGATCTCCAGTAGCATATTGGGCACTTACCGACCTGAGGAGTTCATCTTTCAGTGTCCTAGCTTTTTGCCTTTTCATACTGTTCATGGGGTTCTCAAGGCAAGAATACTGAAGTCGTTTGCCATTCCCTTCTCAGGTGGACCATGTTTTGTCAGAACTCTCCAACATGACCCGTCCATCTTGGGTGGCCCTACATGGCATGGGTTATAGTTTCACTGAGTTAGACAAGGCTGTGGTCCATGTGATGAGATTGGTTAGTTTTCTGTGATTGTGGTTTTCAGTCTGTCTGCCCTCTGATGGAGAAGAATAAGAGGCTTATGGAAGCTTCCTGGTGGGAGAGACTGACTACTGAGGGGGAAACTGGGTCTTGTTCTGATGGGTGGGGCTATGCTCAGTAAACTTGAATCCAATTATCTGTTGATGGGTGGAGCTGTGTTCCCTTCCTTCTATTTACCTGGGGCAAAACTATGGTGGAGGTACCTGGTGGCTCAGATGGTAAAGCATCTGCCTGCAATGCGGGAGCCCTGGGTTCAACCCCTGGGTTGGGAAGATCCCCTGGAGAAGGAAATGGCAACCCACTCCAATATTCTTGCCTGGGAAATTCCATGGACAGAGGAGCTTGGTGGGCTACAGCCCATGGGGTCGCAAAGAGTCGAACACGACTGAGCGACTTCACTTCACTTATTGAAGATAATGGGGACCTCCTTCAAAACATCCCATGCGTGCGCTGCGCTGCTGCATTCAGTGCTCCCAACCCTGCAGCAGGCCACCACCGACCCACGCCTCCGCTGGAGACTCCTGGGCATTTATAGGCAAGTCTGGGCCAGTCTCTTGTGGGATCACTGCTCCTTTTTCCTGGGTCCTGGTGCACAAGGTTCTGTTTGTGCCCTCTCAGAGTCTATTTCCCAGTCCTGTGTAAGTTCTGGCAGCTCTATGGTTGGGTTAATGGGGCCTCCTCTGAGAGAGCGTATGCCATACCCAAATCTGCAGCAGGCAGAGCCCCTGTCCCCGTGGCAGCCCACTGCTGACCCGTATCTCAATAGGAGATGCTCAAACACAGTTCTGTCTCAGTCTCTGTGGCGTCCCTGGATCCTGGTGCACACAAAGTTTGTTTGAGCCCTCTAGTGTCTCTGGCGGGAATGGATTTGATTCTAAACACAAATTTGCCCCTCCTACTGTCATGCTGGGGCTTCTCCTTTGCCCTGGACGTGGAGTATCTCCTCTCAGCCACTCTAGCACTGCGCAGCGGCTGCTCTCCACTCCAGTGCTATGCAAGATGTGAAGAATCTTGGAATATGAAGTCAAGTGGGCTTTAGGAAGCGTCACTGCAAACAAAGCTAGTGGAAGTGATGGACTTCCAGTTGAGCTGTTTCAAATCCTAAAAGATGATGCTGTGAAAGTGCTACACTCAATATGCCAGCAAATTTGGGAAACTCAGCAGTGGCCACAGGACTGGAAAAGGTCAGTTTTCATTCCAATCCCAAAGAAAAGCAATGCCAAAGAATGCTCAAACTACCGCACAATTGCACTCATCTCACATGCTAGTAAAGTGATGCTCAAAATTCTCCAAGTCAGACTTCAATAATATGTGAACCGTGAACTACCAGATGTTCAAGCTGGTTTTAAAAAGGCAGAGGAACCAGAGAACCAACATCCGCTGGATCATGGAAAAAGCAAGAGAGTTCCAGAAAAACATCTATTTCTGCTTTATTGACTATGCCAAAGCCTTTGACTGTATGGATCACAATAAACTGTGGAAAATTCTTCAAGAGCTGGGAATACCAGACCACCTGACCTGCCTCCTGAGAAACCTGTATGCAGGTCAGGAAGCAACCATTAGAACTGGACATGGAACAACAGACTGGTTCCAAAGAGGAAAAGGAGTACATCAAGGCTGTATATTGTCACCCTGCTTATTTAACTTCTATGCAGAGTACATCATGAGAAACGCTGGGCTGGAAGAAGCACAAGCTGGAATCAAAATTGCCAAGAGAAATATCAATAACCTCAGATATGCAGATGACACCACCCTTAAGGCAGAAAGTGAGGAACTAAAGAGCCTCTTGATGAAAGTGAAAGTGGAGAGTGAAAAAGTTGGCTTAAAGCTCAACATTCAGAAAACGAAGATCATGGCATTTGGTCCCATCACTTCATGGCAAATAGCTGGGGAAACAGTGGAAACAGTGTCAGACTTTATTTTGGGGGCTCCAAAAATCACTGCAGATGGTGACTGAAGCCATGAAATTAAAAGATACTTACTCCTTAGAAGGAAAGTTATGACTAACCTAGAAAGCATATTAAAAAGCAGAGGCTATTTTGCCAACAAGGTCCGTCTAGTCAAGGCTATAGTTTTTCCTTTGGTCACGTATGGATGTCAGAGTTGGACTATAAAGACAGCTGAGTGCCGAAGAATTGATGCTTTTGAACTGTGGTGTTGGAGAAGACTCTTAAGAGTCCCTTGGACTTCAAGGAGATCCAGCCAGTCCATCGTAAGGGAGATCAGTCCTGAGTGTTCATTGGAAGGACTGATGTTGAAGCTGAAACTCCAATACTTTGGCCATCTGATGCGAAGGACTGACTCATTTGAAAAAACCCTGATGCTGGGAAAGATCGAAGGCGAGAAGGGGATGACAGAGGATGAGATGGTCGGATGGCGTCACCAGCTCAATGGATATGAGTTTGGGTAAACTCTGGGATTTGGTGATGGACAAGGAAGCCTGGTGTGCTACAGTTCATGCAAAGAGTCAGACATGACTGAGCGACTGAACTGAACAGAACTGATGTCCTTGTTACCATTTTCCTGATTGTTTTGGGTTTGGTTTTTTTATGTCTCTTTTCTTCTCTTGTGTTTCCTGCCTAGAGAAATTCCTTTATTATTTATTGTAAAGCTGGATTGGTGGTGCTGAATTCTGTTAAATTTTGCTTGTCTATAAAGCTTTTGACTTTTCCACTGAATCTGAATGAAATCCTTGCTGGGTAGAGTAATCTTGGTTTTAGGATTTTCCCTTTTATCACTTTAAATATATCCTGCCACTCCCTTCTGGACTACAGAGTTTCTGCTGAAAAGTCAGCTCATAACCTTATGGGATTATATGTTATTTGTTACTTTCCTCTGCTGCTTTTAATATTTTTTCTTTATATTTAATTTTTATTGCTGTCCTTAATATGTGCCTGGTTTGTTTCTTCTTGGGTTTATTTTATATGAGACTCTGCACTTCATCGACTTGGGTGGATATTTCCTTTCCCATGTTTGGGAAGTTTTCAACTATAATCTCTTCAAATATTTTCTCAGATTCTTTCTCTTTCTTCTTCTAGGACCCCTATAATTTGAATGTTGGTACATTTAATGTTGTCTCAGAGGTTTCTGAGACTGTCTTCATTTTTTTCCCCATTCTTTTTCCTTTATGCTGCTTTGCAGCAGCTATTTCTACCATTCGATCTTCCAGCTCACTCACCCATTCTGTCTCAGTTTTTCTGCTGTAAATTCCTCCTAGTATATATTCTTAATTTTAGTTATGGCGTTGTTCGTCACTATTTGTTCTTCTCAGTTCAGTGCAGTTGTTCAGTTGCTCAGTTGTGTCCAACTCTTTGCGACCCCATGAATTGCAGCATGCCAGGCTTCCCTGGCACACGCTTCCACAAGCTAGAGGAGGCTTGTGGGCGAGCGGTGGGCAGCGGTGGCAGATCAACTGAATGACTTCTGATCTGTGAGTATAGATGTGGTCTCTAACCACTGCAACATAATTAACAGTTCTGGGTGTCTCCAGGCAAAAAGGGCCCCTCCATGGAACCAGTGGGATGACTGAGACAATGATTAAACCGGAAGATGTGCTGTTTGATTGAGACAGAAAGAAAGGTGATTGCACTGAGAGAAACAACTTGCAGAAATAAACAGTGCAACAACAAAAGTGAAACACTTGGAAACAATTAAGTGGAAGAAGACAGGGTTGATATGTGGGTGGGGCTGCATCCTGCAGGTCTGCAAGACAGCTAGTTGCCCAGCCTTGAGACTGAAAAAGAGCCTGAAGTTTGTGGCAGAGCCACTGATGGTCTGTTAGGCCAGGGATCTTATATGTCTCAAAGAGTCCTGGGACAACTTCACTGTGGGCGGCACCTGGGAAGCAGGAAGTGGCAGCCCTCTTTGTTACACTGGGGAGAAGAGGCTACCATTTATAGGGGGAACAGGCATCAGCTGGCCTAATTAGTTACCAGGGGCTAAGCAAGGCCTATAATTAAGAGGATTGGATAGTGACGTGAATGAAGCAGGGACAAATCTAGCAGGGGATGTACAGAGAGCAAGAGAACAGCCATCTTGAATGGCCTAACCATACAGTGTTCTCAGTGCTGGCACTTTGCTTCTTGAGAAACTGAGGCTCTGGGACACCCGATTACAGAAGGAAACGTCACTGTGGTTTGCTGCTGGGCTCAGCAGAGGAGGAAGAAGTACTGTCATAGCAAAGCAGTTGCTGTTTTTGGATTTGAGAATCAAAACCAGTTTTCCAATCAATCTCTCAGCCCTTTTATGATTTTTCCTACATCTGCATGCCTTGGGTGTTTACCATCATTTAATATTTTTCTTCACCTTAACTCAGTTTTAACATTTAGGAATTGACTCTGACTTCATCCTAAGCAATTAGATTTGTGAAAACACATACTGAAGGACTCATTATATACATGCATACATAATGCTTATTAAAAGAAATATAAAACAATTTTGTAAAGTAGTTGTCCATGTACCACTGTGCTCACAACGCAGGGAGCCTAGGTTTGATTTATAATACTTGATATATAGGATATATATAATATTATATATATATGTATATAATATTTGCTCATAGGATACTTTTGGAAACCGCTATAGAAAAAGCTTGGAAATTTGAATTTTGTTTTCATTAAAGAATGCAAATGTTATTCATCTGAACAGAGTCAGAGTTAAGGGCCAGCTGACCGAAGTCACAGGATAGATGGGATTAGGGTTCTCTCAGGCTTTCATCTTACATAGAGGGTCTTGAGATACTGTGGCAAGTGGATGGAACAAGAGATAGATAGGATGCGATTTAGAGCTACAGAAATGAATGCTGCTGCTACTGCTAAGTCACTTCAGTCGTGCCCAACTCTGTGCGACCCCACAGATGTAGAACCAAAAATTGGAGTCAGTGATCACGCTGCGGAGGGGAGCTAAGTATATGAGCGCAGTCATTGTTCACAGGTGTCCTTTGTGATGACAGATCGAACTCTAGAGAGATAAGCACATGCTTGAAACCAGTAGAGCCCTCAAGAGATGTTATAGATAAACCTAGAAATGAGTCAGTGTCACAGTCGTGTCTGAATTTTTGCAACACCATGGACTGTAGTCTGCCAGGTTCCTCTGTCCATGCAATTCTCCAGGCAAGAATACTGGAGTGAGTTACCATTCCCTTCTCGAGGGGCTCTTTCCAACCCAGGGATCAAACTTAAGTCTTCTGCATTGCAAGCTGATTGTTTACCATCCAAGCCACCAGGAAGCCCTAAAGCTAGAAATCGTCATAGATAAGCAGCAAGGATTTACTGTAGAGTACAGGGATATTTATGTTTTGTATTTATATCTATATTTAATAATTTGTAATAACATATAATGGAAAAGAATCTGAAAAAGAATTATATATAACTGAATCATTATGCCATACACCTCAAAGAACTAACACAACATTGTAAATCAACTATAATTCAACTTTTTAAAAAGTTTAAAGAAACAGCTAAAAAAAAAAAAAGGAAGAAAAACAGTTTGAAAAAAACCCAAATGGTTTGTCTCTGCTAATCCCACGCCTCTCATTTGTTTCTCCTCACTCCCAATCTCCTTTGGAACCATAAATTTGTTTGTGAGTCTGTTACCATCTTGTGTACACATTCATTTGTATTATTTTTTAGATTCCACATATAAGAGATATCATACGGTATATAGTAAATCAACTTACTTCAATAAAAATAAATGAATAAATTCCCTGGTTGCTCAGACGGTAAAGAGTCTGCTTACAATGTGGGAAACCCGGGTTCGATCCCCAGGTGGGGAAGACCCTCTGGAGAGGTAAATGGCAATCCACTCCAGTGGGTTTCCATTTTCTTGCCTGGAAGATCCCATGGGAGGATCCTGGTAGGCTACAGTCCGTGGCGATGCAAAGAATCCCGCAGGACTGAGCGACCTTCAATACAAAATACCTCCCACACCCACCCCACCAGGTGCCTCTGGGCTTGGGGAGGGGGAGCATCGCTGTATATTTTCTGTATCAGTTCCTCTGGGCTACTTTTTTGTTACCATGTATATGTGTTACATATGTAATTTTTTTTTAAATTTTGGAAATGCTGCATCCTGGGGCTCTGGTTTGAGGCTTCATGGGCCCAGGGCTTGGAAGGGCAGGAGAACTTTGGGCCTCTGCTGACCCCTGCTGGCCACAGTGCCTCCCAACTTCTCTTTTCTCAAGATCCATGGATCTTGCCATCACCACCTCCACCCACAGAAATGGTCTTCCTCCATCCCTGCAGGATAGCTGTGTCAGCCACCGCAGTGTGCCCTGGACATCGGGCCCAAGGCCTCAGCTGTGAGGGCCCTGTACACCAGAGAGCGCCGTGGCCCCGGGCTGCAGCCACATCCTCTCGGGTGGGTCCCTGTCTGTGATGAATGGGGGAGGGGGCGTGCAGAGCTTGGTGCTGGAATCAGAGCTGAGTTTTCTCCAGCTGCAGACAGAAGACAGGGGTTTCTGAGGTTCAGTCTCCTCTCCAGGGACTCAGCTTCTCAGAGATTCAGGCCACCAGGGTAGAACTTTTCTGAACACAAGGGCAGAGGAACATGGGAGCACAGACGACTCTATAGATAACAAGTGGGGGAAGCTGGAAGGGGTGACGGGGCCACCTAGGACCAAGTCCTTTGGTGGAAGAAGTTAGGGCAGAGAGGAAGGAGGGGAGCAGACCCAGATGCCTGCCCCACGTCTGCAGAGGACACACCTTCTCCCCTTACCCTGATCTTCCCTCACCTAGAGAGGCCTGGATGGTGGGCCTCATGACCCTCATGCTCAGGGTCTGGATGAGACAGGCCAAGTTTGAGCATGCTGGTTTCTGGATTAGCTATGTGACCCAGACTGAGTCACCTTACCACTCAGAGTCTCAGTCTGCTCATCTGTAAAATGGGGACTCTTGGTTGCCAGGGGCCAGAAACCCTGAATGAAACCAACTGAAGCAAAAGGACAGCAAAATGACCCACACAATCCAAGACAAGGTTAACAACTAAGCACGGGAGGATGCAGGGTGCTGGCTGGGACCCGGATCCGGTCTGCCACATGGCTGGCTGGCTCTCAACTCTCTTGTCCTTTCTCCTTCCTGGTCACCACGCTCCTCACTCTGCATGGGCTCCTTCTTCTGGACACACAGGAGAAAGTTTGCAGTGAGTCCCTCCCCTTCCTCCTCTCATCGAAATGTTCCCAGGAACAGAGCACAGAGCCTATCCAGATGTCTTCCATGATGTAGCAAAGAGCTGTGTTCTTCTGTGGGATGGTGTCCAGCTCAGAAATGCTCTGCGTATCTTGTATTTACTTCCCTCCCTTTTCTTCCTTCTTTCTTTCCCCTCTCCTTACTTTTGTGCCCTACAGTGCACTCCCAGAAAAGCCTTAGAGCATAAGCTTTGCTTTAGGCTCTGTTCTCTAGAGAACATGGGGATGAGACAGCTGCTTACAAGCTGTGTGACTTAGGCACATTACTTAACCTCTCTGTGCTTCAATGTGAATGCATGCTAAGTTGCTTCAGTTGTGTCCGACTCTTTGTGACCCTCCAAGCTTGCATAACCCTCCAGGCTTCTCCGTCCATGGAATTCTTCAGGCAAGAATACTGGAGTGGGTTGCCATGCCCTCCTCCAGGGGATCTTCCCTATCCAGGGATCAGATCCGGGTATTTTACGTTTCCTAGCATTGGCAGGCAGATTCTTTACCACTAGTGCTACCTGGGAAGCCCATGGCTCAGTGTTCTTATCTGTAAAATGGAGTCACAATAATTCCTAACTCTTAGGGTCATACTGAGTTAATACACAGAAAGCACCTACAACAGAGTGGAAGCTTTCAGTAAGAACAAATGTTTATTGTTTATTGTTTTTTTTACCCTAAAGCCCAGGGAAACTGTAAATTGGGACAGAGGCAGGCCATCATGAGAAAAACAGAGGTTTGGACAACTTTCTTCAGGGTCTCTCATCAGTTACAACCTCAGGGCTGGTGCACCTGAGGCTGGGAGAGTGGTCCGCTATGGCAAGGGGCTGAGAGCCAGCATGACTTGCTTTCAGCTTGTGTGACCCTGGACATGGCCATCACGTCTCAGAACCTCCGTTTCCTCACCCGACAGTGACTATAATGTATACACAATTGTTTCTGAGACTCCTCCCCTGGGCAGGAGCCAAGGGTGCTCCAAAAGTTCAACCTAGAAACCCAGTGAGCACTCGGGTGAGGTCCGTAACTTCAGACCTGAAAGGCCAGGAGTCGACGTCTTCTAGCCTTCTGCCTCCATTTTGCAGATGAGGAAACTGAGGTCCAGAGAGGGGAAATAACCTGGCTGACATAAGGGAGAGGGGCTGTGGTGTTGGACTGGGACAGAGGGGTGCCCTAGAGGGAGGGGCATACAGGTCCTCCTCTCTGAGCCTGAGCGCTGGCCTGGGAAGACCTTCCTCTGGGACACACCCCAACATCAGGGAGCGGGCAGTGGGGTCTCCTCTGAGCCTGGTGCCTCGCCAGCGTCTGTGTCTATGACCTCCCCAGGGGATGGCCAGGAGTGGGAACAACAGACAATCGGCCAAGGGCTCAGCATCCTGGCGAGCGGCCCAGGCAGCCAGGAGTCGGGCCCAGGCAGGCTGGGACAGGTCGGCGCAGCTCCCCAGGAGGGCTGAACACCCGAGCGTGGAGAATCTGCTCCTGGCTCAGACCCGGTGTCCTGCTCAATGACAAACCTCCGAGGTCAGGCTGTGGAGGGGTGAAGAGCCCTTTGTGGGGGCTGAAGAGTCTTTGGCTGAGCCGGGCTGGGGCTCTCTCCTGTCAGGTTAGGGGTGACCCTCATCTCTCCCAGGACCTGCTCCTTGATGTCCAGAGGGCCGAGCTGCGCCCAGAGCAGCTCACAGTCAGGTGCGAGGGATGGCTTTCTAACGGTGCTGGGAGCCCCAGGCTTCTGAAACAAGGGCAGAAGGCAGGTTCCCCCGGTGCTGTGTGTGCCCAGGGCCATGCCAAGCACCCTCATCCAAGGCTCATGCGTGCCTCCTGACAGCCCTGCCAGGAGGCATTATTACCCGTCCTCCAGGGAGGGGCACTCTGAGGGCTAGAACATGTCGAGGCCCCACAGCTAGACCAGAACCCAGGCAGTGTGACCTTCAATCCAGGCCTCGGTCTCCAGTGCCGAGGGCCAGCCGGGCTGCGGTGGGAGCCCCGAGGAGGCCTCTGCGGCCACAGCATGGTGAGCAGGTGCGGTGGCCCAGGAACGGGGTCTTCCCTGCGTGTTCTCTGAAAGCCCAGGGGCACTCGCAGTGCAGGGCAGACTTTCAGGCGAGTGAACTTGGGCCTCTTTTCTGTAATGTTGCCCAAGTGTCTAGAAAATGATTTTTTTTTCCTTTCCCAAATAGGAAATCTGGTCACCCCAATAGACCACTCTTGCCCTGGTAGAATTTTAGGAGCTCTTTTCTTTATGGGGCTCTTTCTGAGGCAGAGCCCTGACAGACCCTGACTCTCCTCCCACCCCTGCCACCAAGAAGGCCTGGAGGAAACAGCCCCCAACCCTGGCTGAGCGGGAACAGCCCTGATCAGCCTTCTGTGGACCCCCAGTCACAAAAAAGCCATCTCAACCCCAGGGACCCTCTCAGCACCTATAAACCGACTTCTCTTGGGCTTTGCCACTGTTTGAAAGAACATTTGCACTGCAGGGCCTGGGAGGCTGGAGAAGGTGATATAAAACGGCAGACAGACAGGGAGGGCCCAGGGAGAGAGGCCAGCTGGCCCCTTGCCTCGCTTCACTCCAAGCTTTCCACACTTACCTTCTCTGGGAAGCTTTTCAGACACCCCTACATTCTCCAGCTTTCTTTGAAACGTTCCGTGGAGATGCCTGTCTGCCCCTGACAGCTAAACTGCCACTTCTGCTCAGCCCGGGGCCGTAGGAACCTACTTCTCCTGCTGGCTCCAAGGGTCTGATCACACCCTTAGCTAGATAATGGCAAATAAGTGCGGCCACGCATCCATCCCTCCATCCCTCTCATGCAGATCAACCAGCATCTGTGACTGTGCCAGGGGGCCCCTTGGGGGCACAGGGATGAGTAATACTGGTCTGCTTATGAGTTACAGCGTTGCACACCAGTAACAATGGAAATAGGACTTCCTTTTTTCCTTTTAAATAATGCAAGTTTTTTTAAAAATTAATTTTTATTATATTTTGGCTGCACTATGCAGTATGTGGGATCTTCATTCCCCAACCAGGGAATGAACCCACATCCTCTGCAGTGCAAGTGCAGAGTCTTAACCACTGGACAGCCAGGGAAGTCCCCAGGACTATTTTCTAAATCAAGTTTTTATTGCACACCAGGCTCTGTGCTGAAGCATCTTATGTACATTGTCTCATTTAACCCTTATACAATCTTATAAAAGCACCACTATTGTTCATTAAAGTTTTTTCTAAATTATAGATGTTAACCTGCCTGAGGTCACACAGGTAGCAAATGACAGAGCCAGGCTTTGAACCTGAGCAATGCCGCCTGTCAGAGCCATCACCCGTGTGACCCGGGAGGGGAGGCCACTCTCATCTAGGGGATCAAGAATGGCTTCCTGGGAAGCTGAATTTTCAGTGGGGGCTTGAAGGAGAGACTGGATGAGAGGCACTGGGTTTTGGGGTGTGAGAATTCTAAGAACAAAAGTGTGGGAGATAGAAAAGTGCCACGTATGTAGAGTGACCAGGGAGGAGCATGTGGGCCAGCAGAAGAGGGTGTGGGTGTGGACTGACCAGAAGGAAATGCAAGTTCATAGGTTTGCAGCCCTGACTGGCAGGCTAAGGGTTTGGGGCTTGTGGCTGGCAGTATCATGGCTGTTGAAGATGTCCAGGTCCTAATACCCCAAATCTGCAAATATGTTACACGCTAAAGGCACTTTGCAGATGTGAGTAAGTGAAGGGTTTTGAGACAGGAAGTTTATCCTGGATCATGCATGCCTGTCTGCCCCTGACAGCTAAACTGCCACTTCTGCTCAGCCCGGGGCCGTAGGAACCTACTTCTCCTGCTGGCTCCAAGGGTCTGATCACACCCTTAGCTAGATAATGGCAAATAAGTGCGGCCACGCATCCATCCCTCCATCCCTCTCATGCAGATCAACCAGCATCTGTGACTGTGCCAGGGGGCCCCTTGGGGGCACAGGGATGAGTAATACTGGTCTGCTTATGAGTTACAGCGTTGCACACCAGTAACAATGGAAATAGGACTTCCTTTTTTCCTTTTAAATAATGCAAGTTTTTTTAAAAATTAATTTTTATTATATTTTGGCTGCACTATGCAGTATGTGGGATCTTCATTCCCAACCAGGGAATGAACCCACATCCTCTGCAGTGCAAGTGCAGAGTCTTAACCACTGGACAGCCAGGGAAGTCCCCAGGACTATTTTCTAAATCAAGTTTTTATTGCACACCAGGCTCTGTGCTGAAGCATCTTATGTACATTGTCTCATTTAACCCTTATACAATCTTATAAAAGCACCACTATTGTTCATTAAAGTTTTTTCTAAATTATAGATGTTAACCTGCCTGAGGTCACACAGGTAGCAAATGACAGAGCCAGGCTTTGAACCTGAGCAATGCCGCCTGTCAGAGCCATCACCCGTGTGACCCGGGAGGGGAGGCCACTCTCATCTAGGGGATCAAGAATGGCTTCCTGGGAAGCTGAATTTTCAGTGGGGGCTTGAAGGAGAGACTGGATGAGAGGCACTGGGTTTTGGGGTGTGAGAATTCTAAGAACAAAAGTGTGGGAGATAGAAAAGTGCCACGTATGTAGAGTGACCAGGGAGGAGCATGTGGGCCAGCAGAAGAGGGTGTGGGTGTGGACTGACCAGAAGGAAATGCAAGTTCATAGGTTTGCAGCCCTGACTGGCAGGCTAAGGGTTTGGGGCTTGTGGCTGGCAGTATCATGGCTGTTGAAGATGTCCAGGTCCTAATACCCCAAATCTGCAAATATGTTACACGCTAAAGGCACTTTGCAGATGTGAGTAAGTGAAGGGTTTTGAGACAGGAAGTTTATCCTGGATCATGCAGGAAAGCCCACTCTAATCCCCAGGGTCCTTATAAGAGGGGGACAGGAAGGCCAGAACGAGAGGAGGGGCTGTGATGATGGAATAAGATGGAGAGAGATTTGAAGTCGCTGTGCTGCTGCCTCTGAAGATGGAGGAGTGGGTCATGAGCCAATGCAGGCGGTTTCTAGAAACTGGAAAAGATGAAGAAATCGATCCTTCCCCTAGAGCCTCTAGGAGGATGCAGTCCTGCCAATATCTTGATTTAGTTCAGCAAGACTGGAGGTTTCCGACCTCCAGAACTGGAAGAGAATAAATATGTGTGGTTTGAAGCCACTCAATCTGTGGCGATTTGTTACAGCAGCTGTAGGAAACAGACAGAGCTGAGGCCGAGCACAGCACAGGTTACCGGGACTTTCAGCAGCATCAGCCCATTGTCATTTTAGAAAGCTGGATCCAATCCCACAAAAGTTTATGAGCACCTCCCACGCACCATGATGAGCCGCAGGGAGATGATGGCAGGAGGAACTCTGCAGTCCCCGCCCTGGGAGGAGCTACGGTTGCTCCAGCCCCGGTATCGGGGTAGAGGCTGGTGTAAGATGAGCTGCAGTTATCACTAACTGGCAGGCTGAACAGGACTGGTTCCCGACTGGCAGTTGCAGGGCCTTTGTTTAAAAGGAGTTATCTGAAGAGCTCTGAGGAGGGCACTTCTCAGCAGATGTGCCAGAGCCAGCCAGGGGGCTGGGGGTGTGAGAATTCTAGTAACAAAGGTGTGAGAGGTAGAAAAGGTGAGGCTGCGTTGCAGCAAATTTGTGCCCAAGTCTTCACAGTGCAGCCTGAGGGTCTCATGGGCAACGGGGGATGTGTGTGGGCAGGGCCCTCAGGGGATTTCTCAAAGCAACCAGTAGGAGTCTCTATTGTGTGTGTGTGTTGGGTTGGGGGGCAGTGTGCAGGGGGAAGGCAAGAGGAGCAAGCCTCCCCCAGCCCACTAGCAATTTCACTCCTAGGGGTGTACCTAACACAAGTATGAACATACATGCACCAAAACATGTACACCGGAAGGCTCACGGCAGGACGGCAATGACCTCTGGTGCCCCCAGATGTCCATCAGTAGTAGAGCAGATGGCTGCTGTAGTAGAGTGGACCAGACACTGGATGGCAGTGAGAATGAATAAACTACTGCTCAACCCAGCAACACTGATAATTCTCACCAACAATACTGAGCAAAAGAAGCAAGGCACAGAACAATACCTACTACCTGACTCTGTGGATACAGGGTTTACAAAGAGGCAAAAGGGATCTGTTTTAGATGTCTGAATAGTGGTTTGTTCCCCTGGGGGCTCGGGGAGTGGGAGTGCACAGTGATTGAGAGGCGCCACAGGGCGCTTCTGGAGAGCTGGCAATGTTCCGATTCACACAGGGGTAAAACACAAGCGCTCACTTTGTGATAATTCACTGGACTGCACACTTGTGACTTTTGTATTTTCTATCGGTATATTATGGGGTTTCCCAGGTGCTCACAGTGGTAAAGAATCTGCTTGCCAAGCAGGAGATGGGAGTTCAATCTCTGGGTTGGGAAGATCCTCTGGAGAACGAAATGGCAACCCACTCTAGTAATCTTGCCTGGGAAATCCCATGGACAGAGGAGCTTGGTGGGCTACAGTCCATGGGTTTGCAAAGAGTCAGACATGACTGAGCAACTAAATAGCAGCAGCAGGGATGTATTATATTGCAATGAGAAGTTTGTTTTTTAAATTCTTCATGAGCGTACTATAGTAATAGGGTATTTTGGTGGCTGGGAATTACAAGGCTCAGGTTCTAGACCACCTTCCTGAACGAAGATGGTGTGTGACCCTGCAAGCTATGGCCTCTTTTCAGGTCTTGGCTCCTTATTCCAAAATTAGGAATGTATGTGCATTATACAATTTTTTCAGAAACTCAGCAAAATGCTTGAACTATGGTTAGCCTGACTCCTCATTTAAAAAAAGAAAGAAAAGAATCTAAGGTTTGGTTGGAGCTGGGGCTGTTTTTCTGTTCCCTTGTTAGCGTGGTCATGTGAAGATTTGGCTCTGTTACTTATGGCCCTGCTATCTGACCTTGGCCACAGAAGCAGGTGTGAGGTGGCCTGGAAAGAACATGGTGGGCTTGGGATAATTTAGTCTGGGTTAGAGTTCTGGCAGTGCTCCTGTCTTAGTTGTGTGTGAGCTTGGATGAGCTACTGAACCTCTCTGAGTCTGTTTCCTCACTGGCGAAATGAAGTGAGTGTGCCCTCTCTTCTGGGCAGGTATGAAGGTTAAGTAAAAGGTGCCTGGGGACATCCCTGGTGGTCCGGTGGTTAGGATCATGCTTCTACTGCATGGGACACAAGTTCGATCCCTGGTTGGGGAACTAAAATTCCACATGCACTATGGTACAGCCAAAAAAAGTACCCATCCCTAGTAGGTGTATCTGCTTTCCCTGTACTCCATGAATTTCCCTGGGTTAGCTAGATGTCCTGCTGGGACCAGGCCAAAGAAGATATCTATCTGACCATTCAGAGATGTTGCTGATCCAAACTAAACAAAGCATATATAAAATGGACGGGGAGCCATTGGAGAGCAGAGCCTCCAATGGTGGTGCAGAGACTGTGTCCTGGGGTCCTTCTACCCAGGGGCCTGCCCATGAGGCCTTGGGAGGCTGCGGCTTGGACAGGGATCAGAGCAGAGGGAGGGGCACAGGCCAGTGTCCTGGGGCCTGTGTTTGTGGACTTCCTAGTGCCTCATAGATGTGCTAACCACAGGTGCCAGGAGGTCCAGCCTTTCACAGTGTACTCAGCTCTGGGTCCTGCTCTAAGTGGCTACTGACAAACAGGACTCTGAGGAAGGCTCCTGGGGAGCAGGGAAGGGTCTTGACACGAGGGACAGCTGAAGGAGCTACTGGGGTGGGGGCAGTGTAGCTCAGGGAAGACGCTAGAGCCTAGGGTCATGATTCTAGAGCCTGGGGTCATGACTTTTGCTAATCCAGTGGGCTCTCTGAAGTTCCTGGCCAGATATGATTATCAGTCAGAGTTTTTGATGGCAGGCAACAGAAAATTGGCTTTGGTGGTCTCTATCAGTTAGGATATAGTTAGCTGCTGTATAGGAAAATCCCCCAAATTGCAATAGTCTTACATAGCATAGATTTACTTATTGCACATATAAAGCCCTACATGGCTGTTCCTGAGAGGTATGGGTATGTGTGTTGGCGGGGAGCGGGGAGGAATTCTGCTTCACACAGCCATATAGATGCCCAGGCCTGAAGTGGTTCCACCATTTCACACGTGGCTTCCGAGGAGGTCAGCAGTCAATAAGCAGCCTGCAGACAGAGAAAGAGAGTGGAGGATTATGCAGGAGGATTCTGTGGGCCTGAAGTTGTGTCTGTACCTTCCCTTCACTTTCCATTAGCCAGGAATCAGTAACGTTGCCTCACTCAACAGGAAGCTATAGAAGGCCTTCCAGAACTGACAGGATGAGGGGGCCCCAGCCTGGAGAATGAGACTTTTCAAGATGCTCCAGGGAGCAAAGCAGCAGGGAGCAATAGATATGCTGACTACTCCATAGCCATCGCCCCTACCATGGCTGCCAAGAGTTGCCTCAGTTCTCCCTCGGCTCCTGGGATCACTGCATAGAAGCAAAAGGGATAGAAAAGAAAATCCAGTCCTCAATTTGGAGGTGTTTTGCCCTCAGGGGATCTCACTCCATTATTTTCTGGGTCCTTGATCTGCCCCAGTAAATTCTGAAATAGTAAGTACATAAAAAGTTGCTCAGCATTTTTGGTTCTCAGGGAAATGAAGATTAAAACCATGATGTACGACTACACATTCACCAAAAAAGGATTAAAGTTAAAAACATTGACAAAACGTAGTGCTGAGAAAGACACAGGCAACTGGAACTCATACACTTTGCTGGTGGGCGTATATAAGGGGGTTGCTACTGTTTACTCACTCAGTCGTGTACAACGCTTTGCAACCCCCTGGGCTGTGTAGCCCACCAGGCTCCTTTGTCCAAGGGATTTCCCAGGCAAGAATACTGGAGTAGATTGCCATTTCCTTCTCCAAGGGAATCTTTCTGACCCCGGAACTGAACCCTTGTCCAGTGCATTGACAGAATTCTTTACTGCTGAGACAACAGGGAAGCCCCACAAAGTAGGAAAAACTGTTTAGCGATTAAATATACACCCATGCTACAACGGAGTAAGCCCGCTCCTGGGTATTTGCTGATCAGAAATGAAGCCATGTGCGTGCATGTGTGCGTGCTAAGTCACTTCAGTCACGTCTGATTCTTCGTGACACTATGGACGGTAGCCTGCCAAGCTCCTCTGTCCACAGGGATTCTCCAGGCAAGAATACTGGAGTGCTTAGTGAAAGTGAGAAAGGCAAATGTGTACAGTAAGGAATTTTAAGAGAGATGACATTCACATACATTTTACTACAGTGTGTTGTAGCCATTCCCTCCTCTAGGGAATCTGCATGACCCAGGGATTGAACCTGTGTCTATGTCTCCCATGCTGGCAGTTCTTTACCACCAGGGCCACCTGGGATGCCCTGAAAAGAAGACATATGTTTAAACAAAGATTTGTACAGCAGCTTTATTCATGACAGACTACAATAGGAAATAGCGCAAAAGTCCATCATCAGGATAATGGATAAACAACTCTCACCTGGAAAATCCTATGGACAGAGGAGCCTGGTAGGCTGAAGCCCATGGGTTCGCTAAGAGTCCGACACGACTGAGCGACTTCCCTTTCACTTTTCACTTTCATGCACTGGAGAAGGAAATGGCAACCCACTCCAGTGTTCTTGCCTGGAGAATCCCAGGGATGGGGGAGCCTGGTGGGCTGCCGTCTGTGGGGTCACACAGAGTCGGACACCACTGAAGCAACTTAGCAGTAGCAGCATTCTATCCAAACAACAGAATACTTCCCATCAATGCAGATGAACTACTGATACATATATAGCCATGGATAAATCTCAAAGAAATATACAATGAGCAAAAGTAACCAGACCCAAAAATATACATACTATATAGCCCCATGGATGTGGAGTTCAACAGTAAGAGCTGTCAATCTGTGGTGACAGCTCAGGATGCAGTGGTTGCCTCTTATCTGTAGGCATGTTCGTTCTAAGTCCCCAGTGGATGCCTGAGAGCAGAGACAATACTGAGGCGCACATATACTATCTTTTTCCCATGCATGTATAACTGTGATAGTTTAATTTATAAACTAGGCACATTAAGAGATTGATGACAACAATAACAAAATACAATTAAGTGAGCATTTCCAATAGTGTAGTAGTTATCATTGGTCTCACAAGCAAAAGGTCCCCAGTTTGAAACTGGATGGAAACAAGTTTAAGGATTCCTCGGTGGCTCAGACAGTAAAGGATCCACCTGCAGTGCAGGAGACCCAGGTTTGATTCCTGGGTCAGGAAGATCCTCTGGAGAAGGAAATGGCTACAATACACTATAGTAAAATTTTTGTGAACGTCCTCTCTCTCTCTCAAAATTCTTTATTGTACAAATTTCATGCCTTTTCCACCTGCACTAAGACTTGTCATGTACCATGGCCATTGTCTTTTTTCTTTTTTTATAATTTTTTTCAAAGGATATTTATTATTCTTATTAAAATAATACATTTATCATTTTATTTTATTGACCGTGCTGCAATGCATGTGGGATCTTCGTTCCCGGATGAGGGATCAAAGCTGTGCCCGCTGCAGTGGGCACTCAGAGCCTTAACCACCTGGCCACCAGGGAAATCTCAGTCATAACTCTTGCAGTTTGAGGGGTGACGGCAAATCTAGCTCAAATTTCTTTTTCCTTCTTCACAATTTCACTGATAGAAGACTCTTTCTTATCTTAGATCTTAGCAGCCTCAGCATACAATTTGTTTTCTTTCCTGATTGAGACCTTTCCCTTTTCCCTTTCAGGAGGCACTGTATGGCTTCTCTTTGGTGTTATCTCAGTTGTCAGCATCACTATGCTTTGGTCACCTGTTCCAAAGAGCTGACTCACTGGGAGAGACCCTGGTTAAGACTGAGGGCAGGAGAAGGGGACAACAGAGGATGAGATGGTTGGGTGGCATTACCGACTCGATGGACACGAGTTTGAGTGAACTCCGGGAGTTCGTGATGGACAGGGAGGCCTGGCGAGCTGCAGTTCATGGGGTCGCAGAATCGGACACGACTGAGCGACTGAACTGAACTGAACTCTTGGGCTTTAGTGCCATTAAGTAAAATAGGGGTTACCTGTACACAAGCATTGCTATACTATGGCAATTGATCTGATAACAGACATGGTTACTAAGTGACTAGCAGGTGGGATACACAGGATGGTGTGAGAATTCATTATGCTACTCAAAATGGCATGCAATTTTAAAATTGAGTTATTTTTGGAATTTTTTGGACATTAAAACATTGACCACAGGTTAACTGAAATGGTGGAAAGTGAAACCATGGGTAAGGCATGACTACTGTCATGGGGAAATCTTCTAGGGTGATGAAAATTTTCTCTCTCCATCTGGGTGGTGGTCACTGATCAGTTGACTGTGAATTTTACTATGTATAATGTATATTTTAATAAAGTACACAAAACTCTTAATATGATAAAAGTTTGGCCTTTTGAGGGATTATGATGGTCCCTTTCAGGTTAACGTGGGGATTTTCTGAGCTCTGTCCCCTGGCTCTGGGTGTATAGGGGGATGTGCTTCTTGTGAATGCTGCAAATGGGACATGGACCCAATTTCAGGACACCTGTCACCTGGCCTCATGGCGCTTTCTCTCTCCACTGCACAGCGACCAGAGGTTTCTGCAGAGATTCAGCCTCTCCTGGCCCTTGCTGGCAAACAATATGCCTTGCTGCTGTTTAAACTTCCATTTCTTTGATGAGTGGTGAGGATGAACTTCTGAAGGATGGTTACTGGCCATTTTCGTTTCTTTGTTCAGAGCCTGATGTTTTCTAGGACCCTCTTCCACAAACCACTTGTCAGCTAACCAGAAACGAAAAATATATTTCTGACAAGCAAGCATTTCTAAAGGATCTCTTTTTGCAGCAAAATTCTGTTTTTTCTTCTGTGTTTCTCCCAGGAGGTTTTTAGAGGGTATTTTTTTTTGGTAAAGACAAAAATAACAATTATAAATTAAACTAAATGATTAAAGCAGGTAAAATAGGCTCAATCCCCCAAAATGGACAGCCTGTAGCATTTTAGAGCTCTCCTGAAAATTTTTATGCTTCCCAGAGGCTAAGTAAGGGTCCCTGTATAATATGCTCAACCCCTTCTTCCAGATCTACCCTACACACACACACACACACACACACACACACACACCCTTGCACACATGCATGCATGTTACTAACTCACAACCACCACCACCCCTCCCCCCACCCCAACACATTTGTGAGTTTAGAGACTAAAGATGGGTGAGGAGGAGGTGAGGAGACAGAGGTGCTGACAGCCCCCATTCGAGCCGCTCTTTGTCTTACCAGCTCTCTGCCCTCTTCTCTTTTCCACACTCCTTCCTCAGGATGTAAAAAGTCTTCCTGTGTGTCATGCCAGGTTATTTGCCATTGTCTTTTAAGGCCCTGCCCAGAAAACCTGAAACTCCTCTCTAATGTGTTTCCTGACATATTTTTTTTTCAAAGATGGTGTCCGTTCTGAGACCAGCTCAGAGCCAGGTACTGAAATGTCCATGTTTCTTTAAATGTTATGTCCCTGTCATCATAATAGAACTGCAGCATCTCTCTGCTTCTGAACAAATTCCAGGCTTGTTCTCCCAAGTCCTGAGCTGGGGAACAGCACTGTGCTCCTGTGACAGTACAAATAAGGGTTCTGAGTGGGACTTGGGGCCAAGAAGGGAGAGCTGGGTTAAGACCATGGAGAGACTTCAGTGCCAAGGGAAAGGATTTGGATTTGATTATCCTGTGCAGGGATCCATCAGACGCTTTAGACCTGGGCTGTGACTGGAACAGAACTGAGCTTCTGGAATTTCACCATTTGGCTGCTGCATAAGTAGCTGGCAAGGAAGGAGAACGCTTAGAGGGGGCAAGGCGAGGAGGACAGGGCTTGCCTTAAGCCAGAGGGCAGACCTGGGAGACCTCTCTGAGCAGCAGCCACAGCCTCTGGTAATGGGGAGAGAGAGGAATTGAGGACAGCCTGAGTGTCTAAGGGAGACGCCAGCTCCTCCCTCCTGGTCTGGGAGAGTCTGTAATTTGCTAGGAACCATACTTAACATGAGATGGGACCAGCCCAGGACATGCACAGATCTGAAGAAACTATTAAGAGTGGCATTAACTAGACACACACAGTATCTGACAACAGCATTATCATTTGGTGAGTGTCTCAGTTCAATTTCCTTGGAGAAAGGAGAGAGATTTCTGCTTTCCCTCCTATGAGGCTTTTTGTATTCCTCAATGTGATACTTCTAGGCAAATGCATTTACACAGCTCTCCGCACCAAACAGCAAGGGCCAATATTTATTGAATTCTGTGCCAAGTACTATCTTAAGGGCTTTTCATTTGGATAATTTATATACGTGCATGTATCATCATGTATATCATCTTATATATGCCTCACAGATGAGAAACCGAGGCAGTGAAGTTAAGTAGCTTGCCCCAGGTCACACAGCTAGAGAATGGCAGAGCAAGCATGACACCCAAGGGTGCTAAGGGGTTTATTTCCTGAAGAGAACAAAATTAGGACACAGCAGAATAGGCTTCTGGGCCCAGCTCAGCAGCTGACTAGTGCAAGGTGGGGCAGGTCATCTTTTAAGTGTATGCTCTCATGACGGTGGACAGTGATGAATGTTCAAGATCTTAAGGTTGACAGTTTCATAGATATGTACATATATCAAACCTTACATATGGTACACTTTACTACATGCCAGTCATTGTATGTCAATTACACCTCAATAAAGTTGCTTTTAAAAACTGGTAACTGTATGAGGAATTAAAATATTTGTAATTTCTACAGGAACTCTGTGACCCCACTGCAATGTTTGAGTATGATGCATAAAATTTGAGATTCACTTCTGAATCTAAGTGCTGCTTTGCTCAGAAGAGCAAAGTGTCTCCAAATTAAAACTTGGAGCCACAATGACTCAAGAAATGTTTTGTCATCTGGCATTACTGCAAATAGAACACAAAGTATGCAGTGAGGCTGTTTATAATATAGCAATTTTGTTGAAATAAAGGAAAACAATAATAATATACAACAGTTTCTTAAAGTGCACCACTTAAAGCCCTGTGGGGACTTTAACTCTGAAAATCCAACTCTGCGCAATGGTCCACACTCCACTCCATCTCTGTTCCAGAAACACTGATTATTTGAAAAGGTCAAATTCTTACACCTTGAAGCTTCACCTGGGCCATTGTCTATGCCTGGAACTCTTTACCAGTAGACCACAGGGCAATCTCCTTCTCAGCCTCTAGGTCTCAACATGAACATCACACCACACACACACACACACACACACACACACACACACACACACACAACCTCCATGATCACTCAGATCTCAAGAGAATACTCCTTCGTGGCTCTCATCGCAACTCGGATGTGGAGGTTTACCTCCAGGCTGGCCCCTGTAGACTCTGAGTCTCTTCTTGGATTTTCTTGCACTCCTCCCCAGTGCTGGGAGGCGGAACGTACTGTCCTGACGCGTGAAAGTATGGATACACGTCCTCTTTGGGCTCTGCAACCACACGAGATGGGGTGCCCTGGCGGGAACACTGTAAAGTATAAATACAGAGCAGGCTGACCACTCCCTCACTTTCTTAGTTCTTTCTCCCCGACAATGGGAGGCCCCCACTGACCTCTAGGGGCAGTCGCTCTGTGTGCAGGCTGAGTTCCAGGAGGAAGTGGGCTCTTAGAGACCATGCCCTCAAACACAAACATCACAGGAGCTTGGGTTTTGTTTGTTAAAGCACAATGGCAGCAGATACCTATCTCAATATGAGTTCTTGGAAAAACTCTAGGAGTGCTGGCAAAACGGGCCCATGCTGAGGGTTACTCAGAGTGCTTAGGTTCAGGTGCTCAGGCCTGGCCAGTCTGTGAGCTCCTCCAGGGCAGACTCAGCCTGCCTCCAGCACTGTACTGCTGGTGCCCAGCACAGAGCTGGGCACACAGTGCGTGTACATCAACCATCAGTTTTGGTGCAACCAAGAAATTCCATCTTGAGAGCACTGGCTTTCTGCTAGGAACTCATTAAGTACTTTAAATCTACTTGTCCCTATGACTCTTTACAATAAACCCATGAAGTCGGTGTTCTTACTCTCATTTTACAGAGGAAGGAACTGAGGTTCAGAGAGAGGTAATTTGCCCAAAGGCACACACCCAGTGAGAGGCAGACCCTCTCCAAGCAGAAGTCCCTAAGGATAGTCAAACAATGGCCTAGAGTGACAACTGCGAGTTTCAGTTCAGTTCAGTCGCTCAGACATGTCCAATTCTTTGCGGCCCCATGAACCACAGCACACCAGGCCTCCCTGTCCATCACCCCCTCCCAAAGTTTACTCAAACTCATGTCCATCGAGTCAGTGATGCCATCCAGCCATCTCATCCTCTGTACTTGCCCCAGGTCACACAGCTAGAGAATGGCAGAGCAAGCATGACACCCAAGGGTGCTAAGGGGTTTATTTCCTGAAGAGAACAAAATTAGGACACAGCAGAATAGGCTTCTGGGCCCAGCTCAGCAGCTGACTAGTGCAAGGTGGGGCAGGTCATCTTTTAAGTGTATGCTCTCATGACGGTGGACAGTGATGAATGTTCAAGATCTTAAGGTTGACAGTTTCATAGATATGTACATATATCAAACCTTACATATGGTACACTTTACTACATGCCAGTCATTGTATGTCAATTACACCTCAATAAAGTTGCTTTTAAAAACTGGTAACTGTATGAGGAAATTAAAATATTTGTAATTTCTACAGGAACTCTGTGACCCCACTGCAATGTTTGAGTATGATGCATAAAATTTGAGATTCACTTCTGAATCTAAGTGCTGCTTTGCTCAGAAGAGCAAAGTGTCTCCAAATTAAAACTTGGAGCCACAATGACTCAAGAAATGTTTTGTCATCTGGCATTACTGCAAATAGAACACAAAGTATGCAGTGAGGCTGTTTATAATATAGCAATTTTGTTGAAATAAAGGAAAACAATAATAATATACAACAGTTTCTTAAAGTGCACCACTTAAAGCCCTGTGGGGACTTTAACTCTGAAAATCCAACTCTGCGCAATGGTCCACACTCCACTCCATCTCTGTTCCAGAAACACTGATTATTTGAAAAGGTCAAATTCTTACACCTTGAAGCTTCACCTGGGCCATTGTCTATGCCTGGAACTCTTTACCAGTAGACCACAGGGCAATCTCCTTCTCAGCCTCTAGGTCTCAACATGAACATCACACCACACACACACACACACACACACACACACACACACACACACACACACACACACACGACCTCCATGATCACTCAGATCTCAAGAGAATACTCCTTCGTGGCTCTCATCGCAACTCGGATGTGGAGGTTTACCTCCAGGCTGGCCCCTGTAGACTCTGAGTCTCTTCTTGGATTTTCTTGCACTCCTCCCCAGTGCTGGGAGGCGGAACGTACTGTCCTGACGCGTGAAAGTATGGATACACGTCCTCTTTGGGCTCTGCAACCACACGAGATGGGGTGCCCTGGTGGGAACACTGTAAAGTATAAATACAGAGCAGGCTGACCACTCCCTCACTTTCTTAGTTCTTTCTCCCCGACAATGGGAGGCCCCCACTGACCTCTAGGGGCAGTCGCTCTGTGTGCAGGCTGAGTTCCAGGAGGAAGTGGGCTCTTAGAGACCATGCCCTCAAACACAAACATCACAGGAGCTTGGGTTTTGTTTGTTAAAGCACAATGGCAGCAGATACCTATCTCAATATGAGTTCTTGGAAAAACTCTAGGAGTGCTGGCAAAACGGGCCCATGCTGAGGGTTACTCAGAGTGCTTAGGTTCAGGTGCTCAGGCCTGGCCAGTCTGTGAGCTCCTCCAGGGCAGACTCAGCCTGCCTCCAGCACTGTACTGCTGGTGCCCAGCACAGAGCTGGGCACACAGTGCGTGTACATCAACCATCAGTTTTGGTGCAACCAAGAAATTCCATCTTGAGAGCACTGGCTTTCTGCTAGGAACTCATTAAGTACTTTAAATCTACTTGTCCCTATGACTCTTTACAATAAACCCATGAAGTCGGTGTTCTTACTCTCATTTTACAGAGGAAGGAACTGAGGTTCAGAGAGAGGTAATTTGCCCAAAGGCACACACCCAGTGAGAGGCAGACCCTCTCCAAGCAGAAGTCCCTAGGGATAGTCAAACAATGGCCTAGAGTGACAACTGCGAGTTTCAGTTCAGTTCAGTCGCTCAGACATGTCCAATTCTTTGCGGCCCCATGAACCACAGCACACCAGGCCTCCCTGTCCATCACCCCCTCCCAAAGTTTACTCAAACTCATGTCCATCGAGTCAGTGATGCCATCCAGCCATCTCATCCTCTGTTGTCCCCTTCTCCTCCTGCCCCCAATCCCTCCCAGCATCAGGGTCTTTTCCAATGAGTCAACTCTTTGCATGAGGTGGCCAGAGTATTGGAGTTTCAGCTTCAGCATCGGTCCGTCCAATGAACACCCAGGACTGATCTCCTTTAGGATGGACTGGTTGGACCTCCTTGCAGTCCAAGGGTCTCTCAAGAGTCTTCTCCAACACCACAGTTCAAAAGCATCAATTCTTTGGTGCTCAGCCTTCTTCACAGTCCAACTCTCACATCCATACATGACCACAGGAAAAACCATAGCCTTGACTAGACAGACCTTAGTCGGCAAAGTAATGTCTCTGCTTTTGAATATGCTATCTAGGTTGGTCATAACTTTTCTTCCAAGGAGTAAGCGTCTTTTAATTCCATGGTTGCAATCACCATCTGCACTTATTTTGGAGCCCCCAAAATAAAATCTGACACTGTTTAGGGGCCAAGAAATTAATATCCTCCCATTGGAGAAACCCTGTGACCCCCTGCCCCCACCCACGCCAAGCACCAGCTTCATGGCTCCTGGCCCGGTGCCACCTGGGCACTGGCCCTCTGCTCCTTTCATCTCTCTGGCTCTCAAGGCTTCGGCTCCGCTCCACACTCAGGTTCCTCCTTTTGCTCTCTGACTGCTGTTCTTCCTCCTTCCACTTCCTAAAGGCAGGTGTTCCTCACGGCTTCTCCTTGACACTATCTTCTTCCCTGTACACATCCGCTCTCTAGGCCAGCCCTTGTCAGCTCTGTAAAGGGGGCTCTTGAATCTGCCTGTCCAGCTCAGGCCTCTCCCAGCCCCTGGTGACAGCTACTGCTTCTTCCTCCCAGAAGGCTGCCCCTGCTCTGAAACCTTCAGTGGCTCCCAGGAGCTATCAGAAGAGGAACAAACTCACAAACTGCTCCCCGAAGCACTCAGGGCTCGACGGCTCCCATCTCCACTTCTCTCCAAAATCAGAGGCCTTCACCCAGGCCACTGTGCTCTCTGCCTTTATTCCACTGTCCCTTCAGCACGAACCCCTCCCTCCCACCTCTGTGCCAGGCAGCGCTCACTCCCTGGTCTAAGTCTCAGACCCTCCCCATTCATGGGCAGCTTTCCCACTTCAGCTGACTCTGTGGAGAACCTGTTCTGGGCAGCTTTGGCAGGAGCTACTTTTCTGCCTGCTTTGACTCTCCTTCCACCCTGGGTCACAGGGGGACTGCGATACTGAAGTCAGGGAAAATGCCCCATCTATGCCTTTTAGTTCTGCCTCTTCATCTAGAAGTCTCCTCAGCTGCAACGTGATGGGGGTGGAATTGGATCAGCATTCCCCTAGTTTCCAAGTACAATTCTTGCTTTCTTCTGTGCCACCCGCACTATCATATATTACTTATAAGTATTACTTACCTTACACATTTATCTACATTTTTAACCTAAATAAAAAAAAAATAAAAAGGAAACTTTACGCTTTCTGTGACTCAAAAACCAATGTCATTTTCAATAAAGGTTGCAATGAAGAAAAAGTGAATCCTGAAAACAAACAGAACCGATAGGGTAAGAAATGTCTATACACAGCCTCAAATCCTCCCATGCATAATTTGAGGAAACAAATGTCCTGGAACCTCAAAGGCTTTGTCAAAGATAAACAAACCTGGATGCTGGCTGAAGTGGTAAAGAGAGATTTTAATCAGCAGTAACTACTGCAATAAGGAAAAGAGAGGAGCATGAACTGAACTCTGCTTTAATCTGCATAAAAGTAGCTGGGTATTTTAAAGTGAAAATGAAGGAGAAGGGAGGGAGGCAAGGGGGCCGGTGCTCAGGAGAGTCAGGGAAGTGAAAAATTACCAAAGGTCAAGTGTAAATTCAACTAGGCCAATAGCATCTGCTAGCTGATATTACTGAAGTCAGAATTCAATTGTCCCACGGAGATCAGAAGACAGAGGCTGTGTCCTCGGGAGCTGGCTGGAACAGACAATAAAAATCTTTGGCAACCTTGAGTTTCCTCAGGCAAGCAGTCTGGGGCAGTGCTGGTGTCATCTTAGGGAGGCAGTCTTGAGCAGTTAGAAACTACATTAGTACTTACTTGTTCAAGTCTTTACAGGTCAAGGTTGAGGCCAAAGTTGAGAAAAGGGCTCTGAGGAGCCTGGCTAGAGTTTCATAAAGGAAAGAATCTTTGTCAGCTTCTTCAGCTTAGATAGGTCTTCCCTGGTGGCTCAATCGGTAAAGAGTCTGCCTTCAATGTGGGAGATTCAGTTTCAACCCCTGGATCAGGAAGATCCCCTGGAGAAGGAAATGGCAACCCACTCCAGATTCTTGCTTGGAGAGTTCCATAGACAGAGAAGCCTGGTGGGCTACAGTCCATGGGGTCACAAAGAGCTGGACAGGAGTGACTAACACTTTTCAGCTTAATAAAAGCAAAAAGAACAAAATGCATCATGGTGTGATGAGACTATGTGCCAGGTGCTTCAGGAGGTTGTGAGGCAGATACTGTTAATATTATCCCTATTAAAAGGCTGAGGAATCTAAGGCTCAGTTAAATCGCCTGCCCAAGGGCAGGCAGCCTGATGTAGCAACTGGAACCTAGGTCTCACTGGTTCCAGGGCTCACGGTCCCATTCTATGCATCTAGGCTCTGACCACTCACAGAGGCCCTTCCTGCCACTGTCATGGTTCAGACTACTGAATCTGGGTAAATGTGTGGTGCAGGGCAGTGGTTCTCAGCTCTGGCTGCACACTGGAATCACCTGGAGAACTTGAAAAGGACTGACACTTGGGTTCCACCAAGAGAAGTTTGGATGCGATTAGTCTGGGGTGCAGCCTGGACACAGGGATTTTTAGATACGCCCAAGTGCTCCCCATCAACAGCCAGGTTTGAGATCCACTGTCTTAGAAGCCTTCAGTCATCATCCCATTTGATCCTTGCAAGAGCCCCGTGGGGGTGGCAGGCAAGTGGCAATGACCATGTCCTGCTGATGAAGAAACAAGTTCAGAGAGGCTAAGGCTTATCTAGTTAATAACATCTGGATATGGAATCATGCTTGTTGACTTCCAGCTCTGAGTTCTCTGCTCTCCAAGTGGTCTAATTGAGAGGGGAAAAGCAGTGTTTCCAAGAACAGAAATGAGCAGCTTAATTCTTTTGGAAGTTAAGTCATGTCTCACCCCTACTGACTACCTGGAGGAGGGTATGGTGCTCGCCTCAGCCACAGGACCAAAACGAGCCCAAGGGATCCCAGGAAGGTGAGCAGTAGCCTCCCCTGACAGCGTTCCACCGCAAAAGTCCTCAAGGCTGGGCTGGAGCAGAAGGCCTGCAATTCTCTGATAGTGCTGCCTGCCACACCCACGTCACTGCAGCGAGTAGCGATCCTGGCTCCCAGGCACCCACTGGGAGCTGGGCACAGCGGAAGGAAGTCAGGGTCTTGTTACCGCACCAGCAGGGAGGGTCCTGCTGCAGTCTCCAGAACCACTCTCCTACCCGACTCTCACGCCCATTGCGCCCAGCCCGGACCAACCTGGGTGATTCGGTGGGGGAGGGGTCTCTGCCCACCTTTGGGAGACATGGGGGACGTCACTGCTCCTATCTAACTGGCATCATCTGGGGGACATCACTGCTTACTCTTGGGAGACTTCAGGGGTTCCCTGTTGTGAGTAGTTGAGAGACCACCATCCACAGCTGGTGCCAGCAAAACACCACTGTACGCACCTGAAAGGGCTTGGGCTCACCTCAGCCTTGAAGATGCCCCAGGGGTTGCCAGCAGCTGCAGGGCCTCGGGAAATGCGGCCCTAGCACAGTAGAGGGCCCCTACCCACTCCAAACCCCTTAAAAAATGCAACAATACGAGGCAGGCCTCAGGGCGCATCCCAGCCATGACCAAACAGAGGGCGGCCACACCCCCAGGGAGAGGCCGGGTGGGGAGCGCGGGGCGCAGCCCTCCCAGTCCAACCCCTTGGGGCAGGGTTCCCGCCGACGCTGCCCTCCAGACCACCCGATCCTCGAGCCGGCCAAACCCACGGACCCGCGGAAGGGAAAGGGGACGGCCTCGGGTGGCGGGACGGCCGTCGGAAGGCGCCCTCCACGCCGAAGCCGTCTTCCAAACACCCCAACATGGCCCGGGGCGGCAGTCAGAACTGGAGCTCCCGGGAGTCAGACGGGCGGCCGGAGGAGCAGACGACCGAGGATACCGGGTGAGCCGGGGGGTGTCGCGCCGGGCCGGGGCGTCGGGAGTCCCGGCCGAGAACCTGTCGCCGCGCCCCAGCCCACCAGGTCCAGGCGCCGCCGGAACCTCCGCGAAGGTTCTGGGCCTTTGTGGCGTCACTGTCTCCTTGCGGAACCTTCCGCCGGCGCCGAATAAAACCCGCCGCGGAGGAGCCGGCGGCGCGAGTGCGGCGGTGCCGGGCGCGGAGGTCGGCCCGGCGCGGGCGGCGGGAGGGC
>SJYC01107822.1:0-46219 GCA_006408675.1 Madoqua kirkii
GCGGCGGCGGCGGCGGCGGCGGCGGCGGCGGCGGCGGCCGTGACCGTGACGCGCGGGCGGGCGGCGGGGGCGCGGGCCAGGGGCCCGGCGGGGGCGTCCGGGGCGCGCTGACCGTCCTGCCCGCCCCACCCCGCAGAGACAAGATGGTGAAGGAGACCCAGTACTATGACATCCTGGGGGTGAAGCCCAGCGCCTCCCCGGAGGAGATCAAGAAGGCCTATCGGAAGCTGGCGCTCAAGTACCACCCAGACAAGAACCCGGATGAGGGCGAGAAGGTGCTGGCCGGGCTCGGGGCGGCGCGGGCCGGGCTCGCGCGGGGCCCGCCGTCAATTATTCAGCCCGAAGCTCGGGGGCGATGAATTATTGAAGGCGGCGGGGAACCCGAGCCACGCTTGCTGATGAGGCGGTCGCCAGGTGCCGCGCGCACCCGGCCGCGGGGCCGGGCCTGGCCGGGGCCTGGGGTGGCCCGAGGCCGAGGGGGCGCGGCGCGGTCAGATGGAGGGCACTTCGCCGAGCCCAGGCTCGCTGGGCAGAGTATCGGGACTGGTGACCCCTGGCGACTCCCTGCTCGGCCCATTCATTCCTCTGTTCGCTCCACAAGTGTTTAGGGGCGCTTCCGAATGCGGGGGAGGGCCGGGACGGCAACGTGGGGGCCCCCGTTCTCCTAGGGTTTGCGTACGTTCCTCTAGGAAAGGCTGCCAGCACGCAGGGAAACTGAGGCACACGCGATCAGAAGTTGTGTTCCTGCTGGGATCGACTGGATTTGAGTTAGTCTTGTTCTGGTTTTCCCTGTTGATGCACAAGCCTTGGAGATGAATTTCTTTAATCTGAACTAGTACCTTGGACATCCCGGTGTCCCCCTGGAGAATGGCTGACTGAGTTTGTCCTGTGTGCCTATCTCCTGCCCGATCAAGGCTGTCAGACACTGAATAATCACCTTTTCTTTATTAGACAGGGACATGGAGATCTTTAACCTGACATCATTTTATATGAGATCTTTAACCTGTTACCATTTTATTGAACATTCTGGGTTTTCTGTGACCGATGACCCGCAGTTGACCTTAAGGACCAATAATAGGCTGAAAAATGCTCTGCATACATAAATGAAAGGCCTAAATGAAACTTTTTCATCCTGTTCACAGGAGAAGAATCAACCTGCTTTTTATGCCCGAGGCTCGTTACCCACCAGAGTAGGTGATTAGAAGGATGAGGCATTTATCCTTGGGAGAGCTTATTGGCCTTCTCACTCCTCCTCTGACTTCTTGCTGTTGTCTTATAAAACTTGGGATGTCCTGGATGGTTGTTGGGAGGTGGGGTTTTGTAGTAGGTGATAGCGATGACACTTGGACCACTTTTGAAGCCCTAGTTCACTCCTCTAGCGCTTAGACTTGCCCGATACAGCGCCAGTACCAAAATACCTGTCTGTGGGAGCGTTTACAAGCTGGAGAGAGCTGCCTAAGAAGGTTGGCTGGGTGGCAACAGTGATAGAATGTTTATATTTAGCCACATGTGCCGAATGTGGCTGTCACAAGTTTAAAATGCTTTCCTGTAAGACCATTTGTCTGTTACTTGTGTTCTTTCTCATCTATATTTAGGTGGCTTACTGTAGCTTTGAAAGTCACTGGCTTTTTAAGTAGTGTTGGTGATTCATAGATTTGCTCCCTAATATTCATTGTAGGCTGTTTCTGAGAACATCCGTTAAGGAGAGCACAGCCAGGCTTCTCATTTCACGTTTCAGGGGCAGGGTGTGGGACAGCCTCTGACCCCGGTTCAGGTCAGATCCCAGAACGCTGTCCAAGCGTAAATCATGGCTGTGTGCCTGTGGTTAGAGTGAGTCGGCTGCTGGTGTTCTGAAGCTTTTTTTAAAATTAGACTTGACCAGTAATACATTTCTGTAGATGTTGCTTTGCATATATGTATACCTGTCTGAGCAGAGGTGGTTGATTTCTTTTAAACTAATATTTATAACCAGGTATTGAATTAGTGTCATGTAAGTGAGACTCTTGAAGTGTCTGGCAGGTCCCTTTCGGCTTAGGGGGACATGGGGGAGGGGTTCTGTGATGTTTCAGAAATACAGTACTTCTCTCTCCCCACTGCCCATGAAGGGGATAAAGCTGTTTGATTTAGTTCTCAGCTAAAACTTCTTCCAGGGCACTGCCTCTGACCTTAGTGTGAACCACTTGTCCTCAACCTCCTTTAATTATGCTGTCCATATTCCCCAGAAACAAAAGGGGTTGAGGAGACTGGGACAGAGTTTGTAGAAACTCTACTATAGGTTGCCTAGAGAGGACTCATGCGTTCATTCACCAGATGCCTCCTTTCTGGTCCTTCTATGTACTGGGCACAGTGTGTCGGCCTTTGCTTCTTTGTGTGAGCCTGTTTAGTTCTTGTCTACTTTATCTGCCATAGGCGCAACCTTTTCTATTTTTTCCCTGCTAAGTTAGTCACTGTACTAACGTCTCTTCAAGAATGGACTAAGCCAGTCCCTTGCTCCTTGCTCCAGGGCCACTGAGAAGGCTGCTGGAGTGTTGGCCTTTGTTTTGTGTCCTGTTGTCCTGTGTTGCTAAGCACTGGGTGCCTGTGTTTGTTGTCAGGTGCTCTGTGTGGAGTCTCTACTTTTCTGCAGCTGGTTTTCTGAAACACACACAGGCAGTGTGTCAGTAAGCGAGTCCCTTTCGGGGGCCGTGACTGGGGGGGTAGAGTCATGGCTGTTAACCGCAGCCAGCTTTGGAGATGAGTTTGCTCATTTGGCCAATTTCATTGTAACTTTTAGTTTGAATGACAGACGTTCAGATTCAAAAATATAAAGAGGGCAGCACTGTACAGGAAATGTCAGGATATTGAGGAAAACTCACCAAGTACACATGACCCTCACTGCTGTCGCTGTGCTTCCTCCCAGCCTTTTTCCAGAGTGATTGTATACGGGCATCCGGGCACATAGGTCTTTTCCCCTCACCAGCTAATATTTTACCATCAGTGCTTTCCCAAGTTGCTGCATAGTCTCCAAAGCCATTTTTCCAGCTGCATCATAATCTTATTAAAAGTCCCATGGCAGGGACTTCACTGGTGGCCCAGTAGTTAAGAATCTACCTTCCAATGCGGGGCATGAAAGTTGTTGGATCCTTGGTCGGGGGATCCCACATGCCACAAGGCTGTGAAGCCCACATGCTGCAGCAGAGACCAAAGGGAAAAAAACAGAGCAGCCCTGTGGCAAATTGTTACTGTCTGAAAGGTGAGCTGGACAGTGAGAGTGGGGTCAGGCACGGACCTGGATTAGACTCTGGAATGCTGAGACCCCCAGGGTTGTGGGAGCCCCATGCCCACGTGAGATCTGGCTTCTGGTTGAAAGCTACAAGGAAAAGGGCATTCCTTTTCCTTCGTAGATTAATCATCTGTTCTGTTAAGTGCAAGTGTCTTTTCAAGTATCCATAATATTTGGTGAGTGTTTCTAGCAGACGTGAAGTATATTTACCTAGTGGATATTTACCTAGTGTGAATATACTTACTAGTATATTTACCTAGTGAATATACTTCATGAAGTATATTTACCCATGCAGACCCCAGGGCCTCTCTTGGGGCAGCCTGGCCTGATTGCTTTCTGACCTTCCCTGCCTTGCACCTCATCCCTAAATCTTCTTTTTCTACTGTGGAAAGGAGTAGTAGTGAATGCTACCTCTTTCTTTACAGAAATGGTGTGCGAGAATCAGTATATCAAAAGACCTAACTACCTTGAGTATGACTCTGATGTCTCTGAGACAGTTTTTTAAATTACCCAGTTGTTAGCTATTACTTATTAGCTATGATCGATTATTTATTGTTGCTTATTAGATCTCCATCTGAGATCTGCAGTACAGGAGAAAACCTAGTGTCTCTGTCATTTCCATACTTATATATTCAGAGCACTTTTTTTCCTATATGCTTTCTGGAGCCATCTACATTATAGGATGTTTATATAGACATCTGTCTCACAGACTAAACCATACCTCTGAAGAACCAAGACTGTATCTCATTTATTCATTTCTCAATTCCCAGAATCGAGCCATTCATGTAAAAAGTATTTCCCAAGTGCCTTCTACATGCTCGGCAGTGTTTTAGGCTCGGATATGCTAGCGGACACAGCTGACCTAACTAACTCCCTGTCCTTGGGGAACTGACATTGCAGTGGGGGGACACACCCCAACAGTAAGTGCTCAGGTGTTGGGGAACAGTGAGGAGGCCAGTAGAGCCCAAGCAGAATTTTGGGGAGCTGGAGGCAGTGGTGTCAAGTTGAGCTTGTAGATGAGAATAAGAATTAGGTTTTACTCCAAGTGAAATGGGCCCCTTGAAAGGCTCAAGGCAGAGGGTTGATGGTGGGAATCCACTAGGAAGTCACTGCTGTTATCCAGGCCAAAGAGGGTGGCCTGCACCTGGGCAGGCAGTGGTGGTGAGAGGGATGGATTTTGGATATTTTATAGTGATTTATGTTAAAAACTTCTATCTACAGAGAAGACAAGAATGGTACAACAAACATGTGTTTCTTTCACCCACTTTCACTGATTATATGTCGCCACATTTGCTTTCCCCATCTCTATTACTATTATCTGCTAAAGCTTTTGAAAGTAAGTTGCACACATCATAACCTGCCAGCCCTAAATGTTTCTCCTGGGGAAAACAATATCTTTTATATGACCATAGTTATGTAAACCATAGCCAGACTCCTCTATCCATGGGATTTTCTAGGCAAGAATACTGGAGTGCCATTTACTCCTCCAGGGGATCTTCCCAAACCAGGGATCCAACCCACATCTCCTGCATCGGCAGACGGATTCTTTACTACTAGCACCACCTGAGAAGCCCCACATAACCATAGTACAGTTATCAAATTAACATTGAGAAATTATCCAATTAACATTGAGAAAAAAATTCTTGTTTTTCCAGTTGTTACAATGTCCTTTGTAGCCATTTTTTTCTCCAGTGTAAGACTCAATACAGAATCCAATTCAGGGTCACATGTTACATTTAGTTTTCCTGTCTTTTAGTTTTGCAGTGTGTGTGTGCATGCATGCTAAGTCACTTCAGTTGTGTCTGATTCTTAGCGACCCCATGGATTGTAGCCTGCCAGGCTCATCTGTCCATGGGATTCTCCAGGCAAGAATACTGGAGTGGGTTGCCATGCCCTCCTCCAGGGGATCTTCCCCACCCAGGGGTTGAAGCCGGGTCTCTTACGTCTCCTGCACTGGCAGGCAAGTTCCTTACCACTAGTGCCACCTGGAGTTTTGCTACTTCCGTTTGGGTTCTCTGATTCTTTTCTTACAATTGGATTGCAAAATACATTTTTGGCAGACTTGGGTGTTTTGTCTGTCTTAGGGCACTGGAAATAGACTTTTGAAGGTAGCATCAGAAGGATTTGTTGACAGATGAGATGTGAGGGAGAGGAAATGAGGTTTTGGCATTGCCAGTAAGTGAGATATGAGGGAGACTGCAAGAGGGGAGGGACTTTGAGGGGCGATCAGGACAGTTTTATGCATGCTGTCTGCAGCCCGCATGCAGAGTGTTGCTCACAAGATGTTTGTAGTTGAATTTCATGCTAGTGAACTAGGAAAGCAGCCTTCCTGAGCTGGAAAGCCAGCAGTATGCTGGGAGCTCTGGGCCTTTTCTGGTTGGAGGTTAAGCCCTGGCCGTGTCTCGTGACATCTTAATTCTGCTCCTCTTCTTCCTGTCTGGTGCAGCCTTGAGGAGGCAGAAAGGCCTTCCTACCGCTCTGTATCCTTACCCTCTGCAGAGAGGCAGTGGTCCTGCCTCTCATCCTGTAGTAATGCAGGCCCTATGTATCCCACGCTACAAGGGGATTGAATGGCAAAGTCAGGTTCCAAATAACATATAGACCCACCAGTTTTGGGGGGCTGGATGCAGAATCCCTTTGTTACTGCATTCGTATGGTGAGTTTGCTTCATAAACAACTCAAACCTTCTCTCTCTCTCTTTAATCTTTTTTTTTTCTTTTAAAGTTTAAGCTCATATCCCAGGCATATGAAGTGCTTTCAGATCCAAAGAAAAGGGACATTTATGACCAGGGTGGTGAACAGGCCATTAAGGAAGGAGGCTCAGGCAGCCCCAGCTTCTCTTCCCCCATGGACATCTTTGACATGTTCTTTGGTGGCGGAGGACGGATGGCTCGAGAGAGAAGAGGTAAATAAAGACGTTAAGCAAGTTTTAGTTTCCAAATTGTATGTGTTATTGGAATCAGAAGGGATCTTGCCTTAAAAGGGTGTAGTTACCGTGTTTGGGGAAATCATTAACTTTAAGTAGTTCATCACTTGCCCAGCATCCAGGCTTCCCGGAGTCTCTTAGAACAGTAGTAGTTAATTGCCTGACGCTCGCCAAACCCCACATATAAAGGAGCAGATGGTGAACTCCTTGGTGGTCCAGTGCTAAGGATTCCCCCCTTTTGCTGGGTTCAATTCCTAGTCAGGGATCTAAGGTCCCCTGAGTGGTGTGCTCCACCCCACCCCCCACCCCGCCCCCACAAAGGAGCAAACGGTGGTGAGGAGGAAGGAGGAAGGTCGAGATTGCCTTGCCCTCCTGTTCTCTTCTGTTGGGGTCAGACTCCCATTGTCCTAAGAGCCTTGACGGCAGCTCCTGTGGTTAGTGCCGATGACTCTGCCGAGCGCGCGCCTCCTCCCTGAGTCTCCTGACCCGGGTGGGGCCGGGGGGCTGTTTCTGGCTGGTGTTCTGCCGTGCAGAGTGCAGCCTCATTTCCTCAGCCTCCTCAGGAGATTCTCTGGTAACAAAATTCACCGCTTGATGTTTGAACATCTTTGTAAAAGATACTACCTTGCCCATCTCTTCAGAATGCATTAGGACTAGCGGCTTCATCCCCAGAGGTGAGTGAGGAACTTACCTCTTGCTGGGATGGCCCCAGGGCCATGGTTCCTAATTTTTCTATCTCTTACCTCCTGACAGGCTCTAGCTGCCACCTCTGACTATTACCATTGGTCTTTTATAGCCCCCTTCCCCTGTCCAGCTTACAGCTGGTACTTTGCTTTAGACCTCAAAACCAGATAGACAGCCAAGCTTACTACAATCCTGAATGAAATCAAAATAAACAAGCTCTGTATTGAGGTTTAAGAAGGGTGGTTTGGTGTCAGCAAGAGGCCCCTGGATGAATAAGGCTATACCAGTTCTCACATTATAATTGACTTTGGGCTTTGAAAACCTTGGCTGTCAATTCTGTGAATATAGTGTGCTAAAAATCACAGAGTGTTTATTAGGCAAAAATCTTTACCCTGTTGTCTGGGTGCATTGCCTGCTCGTGTAATTGACAGTGTGGATGTGATTAAAACCTTTGGGTATCCTCTTGCCCAGCTCTCACTGTCTTGAGATGAACAACTTCACACCCTTAATTAAGTCATCTCTCAAGGTTGACAGTGAATAACCAAGGACAGCGTCTCAGTCCTTGACATGAGGACTCATCTCAGTCCATTTCTCAGACCTCAAGAGCCCTGTGGGCACCAGAGGGGGACCTGATGCTGTGGGTCCTGAGAGGCTGGGGTGGCACCAGAGCAGACAGATGCCCTCCCTGAAGATGAAAGGCCCACTCTCCTGGGTGAACAGACAGGACTTCCACGGATGAGAGTTTGCAGTCAGTCACAAGTCACAGAAGGGCTCAAAAAGTAAAGGGCATTATGTTCAAGAAAGTTTCAGTTGAAGGTCCAGAGACTGACTGCGTGTGTCATCTGTAAGGAAAGGTCTCTTTTCATGGGGAACCTGCTTCACCAGTCTCACTGGTTAACATAATGGGTTTCTCATTGATCTCTCATTCTCAGATTTGTTCTTAGAAAATAAGATGGAAAGTCTTTGTTGACATCTATAAATGATTGAATAATTAGCTCATAGCTGGAAAAGGTATTAGTTCTCATATTGGCAGACAGCCAGAAGGTGGGCCAGGTGTAACTGAAGCTTTGCCTCCCCCAGGGAAGGGAATGAATGACTACGGGCACAGTCCGAGTCTCTGGAGACTTCATAAAACTAAAGGTCATAGGTGGTATTTAATACAGTGGTATATTTGATACAGTATTGCTAATTGGTTTCTTTCTCCTCGGTAAGGCAAGAATGTGGTACATCAGTTGTCTGTAACTCTCGAAGATTTATATAATGGAGTCACAAAGAAATTGGCTCTCCAGAAAAATGTAATTTGTGAGAAATGTGAAGGTAAGGATTCATTTCTGAATGAGTCTCATAGTTCTGGTTCCTCAGATCTGGAAACAATTCTTATTGTTTTACAATTCAGAGAAAAACAATTGACCTTTTAAAATATGAAGGTCAGAAATTACAAACAGATGGCCTGAGGGCCAAACCCATTTTATTTGGCCCTGTACATCTTTTATTTGGATCGCACATTTATTTAATGTGTTGTCAATTATTTTAAAAATATAAAAATGAAGATAGTTCACCCAGCCCTAGAGGTCAGCACACTTTTGCTGTAAAGGGCAAGATGGTAGATATTTTGGGCTCTGTGAGCCATAGTGTGTCTGTGGTAACTATTGAACTCTTAATGCAAAAGCAGCCATAGAGAGGAAATAAACAGATAAATAAACAGATGATGCACTTGTCTAATAAAGATTTATTTACAAAGCCGTGTAGCTGGCCATAGTTTACTGTCTTTGATTTAAATGTAAATGTAATTAGCATGGGTTTTTAAAATTAATTTTTCAAGAAAAGTCAGATCCAGTGACTTCGTCACATGCTGTCCCACAGAGCAGTGGCTGGGCTGGGTAGCTGCTCCTATGGGCAGGGATGTGTTCTCCAGCCTCCACGGTCACGTGTAGGCATGGGTGTTTTTCCACCCTGGGGTGGAATAAAATAGTTGGTGACGTTAAAGTGATGAATTTGCCTTGGCACAGCCAAAACCACAAATATCTGCGATCACATGTTAATATCTGGATATTGTCTGCTTGGCTAGAATCATCCAGACTCTCCCACATGGCTTCTTATGACTGTGAATAGAATTCAAACCCAGTGTCCAGTTTCATGGCTCGTCACCCTTCTGTGGTGGCATCCAGCAGAGCCTCTTTTAAGGGAAGAGTACAGCCTCGTTCCTGTCTCCCTGCAGGCGTTGGTGGGAAGAAGGGGTCTGTGGAGAAGTGCCCTGTGTGCAAGGGGCGAGGGATGCAGATTCACATCCAGCAGTTTGGGCCGGGCTTGGTGCAGCAGATCCAGACCGTGTGCATTGAGTGCAAGGGCCAGGGCGAGCGCATCAACCCCAAGGACCGCTGTGAAAGCTGCAGCGGCGCCAAGGTCGTCCGAGAGAAGAAGATCATCGAGGTGCACGTGGAGAAAGGTGAGGCAGTGCCGCACGAGCACCCCAGGCTGGCAGAAGTGCCTCTCACGTGCTGAGTATGGAGCACGCAGGCTAGGCATCAGGCAGAGGAGCCACAGCACAGCGAGTGTTTAGATACCCTTAGTGTGTGCCATCAACTCTTCCAATCCAAGGCATTCCTGTTTAAGGTTTTCTGATGCTCCGAAAGTCCTCTGACCTTGATTTTGGAAAATTGCCCTCCCTGGCAACTTCTTTTTAAGGTTTTCTGATGCTCCGGAAGTCACTTGACCTTGATTTTGGTTAATTGCCCTCCCTTGCAATTCTCAAACCATCCTTTAGAGTCATTTGGAGTGCTCTTGCTAATGGCTTTTGTCGTGCATTAGTTGTGAGAGCGCATGTACCTCTTCACAGCTGTGGTCCCTTTCCTCCACACATTCCCTCTCTGTTTCAGCAGATTCTCCCCAATCCAGCACCTTACGCCTGCTATTCATTTTGCCGGGGGCATCATTTTAAGGGCTTTTCCCCTCTTAGCTATTCCTCTGATTATTTTGTGTCTTTCTAATCCAGATAATACATTTTAGGTGAGAGATGAGACCAAAGTACACAGTTCAGTACCCAAACCAACACACAGGGTGAGGGACTTGGCCCTGTGCCTGGGTGTGCACGAGACTTGTTAGAGCGCTGCTTGTGCATCAGGAAGCAGACGTGTGTTCACAGCGCTGTCAGCTGTGGTGTCGGGGCCTGGCAGACAGTGCACGGCTGCACTGTGCTCGAGGTGGCAGCCTCGTTTCCCATTCTCCCTGCTGCACGTTTGGCTGAAGACCCAGGATGTGTGGATGGGAGTGGGGCTCTTTGTCAGTGGTATTCCTAGCCACCACTCCCAGCCCCAGGCCTGGGCACAGCTGGGAGGTTTGATGAGTAAAGAAACTCTCAAAGGGCTCTGTGAAGCTTGCTTTAAAAGCTTTGTTGAAAGTATGGTTTTTAAGAGAAATGGCTAATCAGAAAGGGATGATGTTTCATAGGTATGAAAGATGGGCAAAAGATACTATTTCATGGAGAAGGAGATCAGGAGCCCGAGCTGGAGCCTGGTGATGTCATAATTGTGCTTGATCAGAAGGATCATAGTGTCTTTCAGAGACGAGGCCATGACTTGATCATGAAAATGAAAATTCAGCTTTCTGAAGCCCTTTGTGGCTTCAGAAGACGATAAAAACACTGGATGATCGAGTCCTTGTTATTACATCCAAATCAGGTAATGTTTCAAACGTGTGTTTCGTTATAGTTCTTCTGTGTGTTTGGCCCGATGATCCTGGCAACTTAACCTAACTTAACACATTCAAGTTAGTGTGACTTGATTTTTTGTAAATTTAAAGTTATCAGTAGAGACTCAAGAATTTTGTGAATTTCTTTTATAGTCTGTTTGAAAGAAACTTCAGAGTTGGAATCTGTGAGGATCTAAAATTCTACCTGGAACCGCTCAGTCGTGTCCGACTCTGCGACCCCGTGGACTGTAGCCCACCACGCTCCACTGTAGCCCACCAGGCTCCTCTGTTCATGGGATTTTCCAGGCAGGAGTACTGGAGTGGGTTGCCATTTCCTCCTCCAGAGGATCTTCCCTACCCAGGGATCGAACCCAGGTCTCCTGCATTGTAAGCGGGAAGTCCCTAAAATTTAAAAAAAAATTAATTTTTGTGTAATAAAACACAGCTGATAATAGGTGGGTTTTTTTTTTTCCTATCACATGGTGATCTGTGCTGATTCATCCACATTCCTCTAGCCTCTCTATTGTTGATTACATATGAGACATTTTAAAATAAAATATTCCTGAAAAAAGGCATCGCCTGCCAGCCTACCCTTGGTGGCATCTAGAGAACTGCTTATCTGCACACGTGCATAGGAGCTGGAGGGAGCTGCCTCTGAACCAGAAGGATTCTCACGGGCCTGAGAGCTCAGCCTGCCAGCACGTGTCTAGATGCCAGGCTCCCAGCTCCCAGGAGGGCTAGTGCTCACTGCAGCTAGAGCCTCAGAGCACCTGCCTGGAAGGGGCTGCAGAGAGAGGAGGGAGAGACCAGGCTGGGACCTTCAACTTGAAGCTGCCTGTGAACAGCACTTCAGGTCAGTTGTCCATGTCAGAGAATGTCCAGATTGAGCATCCGGCTGAGCCACCCAGATGCTCGTGACCCCATCACTGGCCATGAGCAGTGCTGTTCTAGTCCCCTCCTGGGCACAGGGTTACTAAGGAATCTAACTTTTCATGTGGGCATCTGAGATTTAAAGCTCTATGGGATGGGTTCAGGGCTGGGCTTGGAGGTAACCAGCCAGTGAGCCTGTCCAACAGCAGTGTAAATAATTAAGACCCTGCAGTCCAGTGGGGTGAGCCACCTGGTCTCCCCAACCACCTTCCGGGCCTCTCCTTCCTCTGTATCCATTTCTCTCTTCCCTTTTCTGGCCTGTTCTCTTTCTCTGCCACTTTTCTCTTGGGCTTTTTCCGTTTCTTCCTTTTCTGGGTATAAATGAAATGGAATTATATACACCAGTCTTGATCAGAGGTTTTCTTTTGTCTTTTACATTTTATTTGGAAACAATTTCAAACTTAAAAGTTGTGAAAATAAAAGTAGCATGAGGCCCACTGATACATGATTTGCCTATTGTTAAAATTTTACCATTTGACTTTGTGTTTGCATATAGATACACTTAAGGATTGAGGAAAAGCACTGCACTATAATACAAATATGCATGAAAAACTTCAATACATCTTCCTTTAGATTCTATTTGTAAGCCTCCCAAGGTACCCAATTCCTCCCCTCACTTGTGTAGGAGAGTTTGAGGATTGTAGTTTGCTCAAAGCCCTAGGTTGTGAGTGGGTATGTGCCCAAGACCCCTGGTATGTCCGGTGTCCCCTAACATTACCTCAACCCTGATTCCAGCCCTTCTGGAAATAGGAGCTCGGTGGCATCTTTGGGATGCTGTGTGGCTTCTTTAGGAAAGCTTATCCTTGGCTGAGCTCCCTGGAGCTGGGGCCTGTGCCATGGGATGGGAGCCCAGGGCTCCTTGCTGCCTCCCAACTAAACCCAGCCACAAGGACAGGAGAGAGGAGGTGAGCCCCAGAAGGAGAGAAGTGGTGAACCCTGAGAAACCCATTTCTTTGCTTAGTCACAAGGGGGGCAGGGTGTCTGGGAAACCTCCTGCTGGAGATTTCGCTTGTTTCTTCTTTTCGCCCATTTATCTTTTTTTTTTTTTTTTAGTCCTCTCCTTCTCTTTTCAGCTCTTCTTCTGTTGTTTTGGCTTACTTCTCTTTCCTTCATTTCCTCTTCCTTCTTTTGCTATTGTATTGCCTTCATCACTAGAGCCCCTTAGGCTGTCTTGAAAATGGCTGAGAATGAGGAGATTAGAGATTAGAGAAAAAAGTTGGAGAAGGCAATAGCACCCCACTCCAGAACTCTTGCCTGGAAAAATCCCATGGACGGAGGAGCCTGGTAGGCTGCAGTCCATGGGGTCGCTAAGAGTCGGACACGACTGAGCGACTTCACTTTCACTCTTCACTTTCATGCATTGGAGAAGGAAATGGCAACCCACTCCAGTGTTCTTGCCTGGAGAATCCCAGGGACGGGGGAGCCTGGAGGGCTGCCGTCTATGGGGTCGCACAGAGTCGGACACGACTGAAGCGACTTAGCAGCAGCAGCAGAGAAAAAAAGTGCCTTAAGAGCTTCAGCAGGTTGTGATCCCTCTGCCTGAAGGTGGAGCTGTACCTCACAGAAGAGCCAGGTCATCCTCTTGTCCCCGTCCTGCACGTGCTCGTACATACTCGGTCCCAGGGTCTCCTTGCCCTCAGTGAGCTGAAGCAGAAGCCTGAGGAGCTGTGCTGAGAGCAGTAAGAAGTGGCCCCTGGTAGGAACAGAGACAGAAAGCCGTCTAAACAGAATGAGGGCCACGACAAGCCCGGCAGCACGGGGCTGTTTGGCTGAGGCTGCCATCAGCAGCTCTAAGGGCCCTGCGTGAGCCACACGGCCCCGTGCTGAATGACCCCCACGGACAGTCCTCCACACGCTTTATCTTGAAAAATTCCCGTGAGATACTTCAAAAGATCTCCTCTGCAGAACGTTCATCCAGGAGAGTGGGATGCTGAATAAATAAGTGTTTGCCTCCCACCGTTCATATTTTTTCCTGGGTATTTATTTCTTTACCCGTTTTCATTACTGAGCTGAAAGGCATACTTAAAAAAAAAAAAAAGAGAAAAGAAACCCTTTTATCTCTCTTCATATTTGGAAGGAAAAATTTTTAAATTTGGGGTGAACCAAGTGCTCTGGTGGAGAAGGAAATGGCACCCCACTCTAATACTCTTGCCTGGAGAATCCCAGGGATGGGGGAGCCTGGTGGGCTGCCATCTCTGGGGTTGCACAGTTGAAGACGACTGAAGCGACTTAGCAGCAGCAGCAGCAGCAGCAGCAGCAGCAAGTGCTCTGGGGGTGCTGAACTCCCATGGTACCTTTTGAAAAAGAATAGAAATCTAAGACCCAGCAAGTGCAAGCCGGGTCAGCTCCGGCCCACGGGTGTATGAGGAGACCTCTTGTGCCTTTTGAGCTCTCCTGCTGGGCTCCAAGCTCTGCTTGAGTCTGTGAGGAGAATCTCCTCCCACTTGTGGGAAAGTCATTTTGTAATATCTGAAGAGGCAGGCTAACATAATAGCCCTGTTTTCCCAAACTGAGTGTTGATTCCTAGCTCATGATTTTAAACCTGCCTTATGATGGAGGCTCCAGCCCCTTCTTGCATACCCTGCAGGAGCCCAGCGCATGGATCAGAGAGGGCTCCACTCCGACCCTCCTCTCATCCCCTTCGCCCAGCCAGTTCCTGTGACAGGGACCATGCTGGCTGGGACCAGCTTTCTAGTCAGATGCTCCAAGACCCCTGCCTTAGCCTGCTGCGCTGATGGGGCTCAGGCCTGCCCCAGGCTCCAGGCCGTTGTCCATCTTCCTATTTCATAAGTAAACCTTTTTTTTGTGTGTGTGTGTGACAGGTGAGGTGATAAAGCATGGGGACCTGAAATGTGTACATAATGAAGGAATGCCGATCTACAAATCACCTATGGAGAAAGGGATTCTGATCATACAGTTTTTAGTAAGTGCTTGTATATGTATGTATGTAAGTGTGTGTGTGTGATCATACAGTTTTTAATAAGTACGTGCGTGTGCGTGTGCGTGCGTGCGCGCGCGCGTGTGTGTGTGTGTGTGTGTGTGTGTGTGTGTGTGTGTGTGTGTGTGTGTGTGTTATTCCCATGGGACATAAAATTAAATGCCTTAATTGGGAAGGGAATAAACAACTACTCTTTCCCACCTCCCCCTTTACAGGTTATTTTCCCTGAAAAACACTGGCTTCCCCAAGACAAGCTTTCCCAGCTGGAAGCTCTGCTCCCTCCTCGACAGAAAGTTAGGATTACAGAGGACATGGATCAGGTGGAGCTGAAGGAGTTTAATCCCAATGAGCAGAACTGGCGCCAGCACGGGGAGGCCTATGAAGAGGAGGAGGACGGGCCGCAGGCCGGAGTGCAGTGCCAGACGGCATGACACGGCCCCGCGCAGCGTGGGCTGGCGGGACTAGCACATCATGAATGTAAAGTTGGCACAATGAAAAATGGCATCGCTTTAATGGCCTCGTGTTTGGGGAGTCCTGTGTATGTGTTCAGCATTCTCAACTGCTGAGTGTCTTTTGGTTTTTCTTTTGTTTTTCTTTCGGTTGTAACTTAAGTTATAGCTTAATTTATATTTAAATGTTTTAAGTGTAAATCACTTCTAGTCTGCATATGGAATCTGTTTATTTACAGTTTCAGGATATTTTTGAGATGCCAGTGAATGCACTGACACTTTGTGCTTCTAGTGGCTTTGCCATAATTCAGTTCCACCAATAAAGCACAGCCCAGACAGTAGCACTCAGCCCCCGAGCAAACCTCCAGGTGAGCAGTGGGTGACCTGGCCCATGTCCAGCTCTGCAAGTGTCTTTTGGTTTTTCTTTTGTTTTTCTTTCGGTTGTAACTTAAGTTATAGCTTAATTTATATTTAAATGTTTTAAGTGTAAATCACTTCTAGTCTGCATATGGAATCTGTTTATTTACAGTTTCAGGATATTTTTGAGATGCCAGTGAATGCACTGACACTTTGTGCTTCTAGTGGCTTTGCCATAATTCAGTTCCACCAATAAAGCACAGCCCAGACAGTAGCACTCAGCCCCCGAGCAAACCTCCAGGTGAGCAGTGGATGACCTGGCCCATGTCCAGCTCTGCAGTTTCTTCCCCTCCATACCTGCCTCCCAAGGCAAAGTTACGGAGGGCATGATCTCAGGGCTGCTAATGTGACATTTCTGAATCTAGATTCTAGGTGGTTCTCCTCAAGAATAAAAGCACATCTGTGGGCTGGATTTGGCTGCAGTGCCTGGCTCACACTGAGTGGGCTGCAGGGCCAACTTGGTTCCTACTGTCTTATGCCCGTGAGTGTTTGGAATGGGGTGGGTCTGATCATCTCTCTTGGTCGCTTCCTGAGCATTCCAAGCCTTGTGGTGAGAACAAACGAGTGTTTTAAATGAGACACTGATGAAGCTGTCTGCCTGCGACCCCTGCACCTTGCCTTTTGTTGTTTTCTGCTGACGGCATTTGCAGTGCTGTCCCACCAAAGTGCTTACTTGTAAAAATGAAACCATCCACATCCCCAGCAGCCTTAGTGCAGCAACAGAAGCCGTGGGAGATGCTGCGGACGCAGTCCCGTGGCACAGCCAGTTTCCCTGCCTGACCAGTGATCCTGGGTGACTTGAGGCTCTGGGAAGGCAGGGGACATCTCAGTGTTTTCACCTCATTCTCCCAGATTCAGCTCCCTTCCAAAGGATGGATGGTTCATCTCTTTGCACAGCCATATCACAAAGGGCTTCCTGCTCAAGGGATAAGGTTTCAGTGAGAACTTAAAAGTTCTACTCTGGACTGCAGTCTGTATGGACTACCACTGTAAATGATAACTTGTTCGGAAAGATATTAGTTACTTGTTTACTCCTGGCAGGTAGACTACAATATACATTTAGATTCTCAACCTTCAGCCGTTATTGCTCCTTTCCTTCACATAACAGTCACAAAGAAAAACTGCTGCCTTCTCAGCTGCTGGGTTAAAGCAGAGGCCACTTTTCAGATCCACCCTTGGTCATACAGTACCTGCAAGTCTGACTCAGACCAGGGACCTTCCCAGGAGGGCCAAACGGCAGATCAGACTCACAGCAGGTAGGTTCAGCGGATGGACCACTCTCTAGCAGAACACTTGTGGCTGGTGGGTGAGCATGATTCACCCAAGATAGGTACAGGAGCAGCCTGCCTGTCCCACTTTCACCACTAGTCAGGAAAGAAAATCTATTCTTCCAGCTAAGCCTGTATGAAAATCAGTTTACAGATGGACCACAACTCCAGGGTGTTCTGTTTCTGTGCTGTGACTTCCTAAATTATTGCCAGAAAACTACTGTAGTTGATAAGGCAAAACTGCATTCAGCTCCTTGTCATGTAAATGGGATCTGGAGGGTGTTGCTTAAAATTTATTCCACCTGTACATTTGTCACTTTAAAATTAAAATTGAGCTGGTATGAGACAGATGATTTTGTTTTTATTCACTTTTATTGCCAATGACCAGTGCTAAGGTGCAAGTTTGCCTCATATTGGTTGATAAAATGGAATGAAGTTTCTACTCTTACGGAGCTTATATTTGGGGTGGGGATAAATACATCAGGCTGTGATGACTGCAGTGATGAATGAGAATACTGGGGAAGGGACCAGGGGAAGGCCTCTTACTGGGAGCAGACCCCTGAGAACAGCCTGAAAGCAGTGAGACCTATCAAAGTCTGAGGAAGGAACATCTGAGGAAGGCAGAGGAAATGGCCAGGGCTATGTGGATATGATCTTGGGTGGCCTCAGGCTGAAGCATCTTAAAGTGGGGCTTGGGTTCCCAGAGACTGAGGTCAGGTCATGGCAGGGAGAGCACCAAATCCTAACCACTGGACCAGAGGTCAGTGAAAGGGGCCCTGGCCCTTTGGCTTTGCAGAAAAAAATTTCCACAAAGGCAAAAAAGAGGAAAGCGAGTAAAAGGCTGGGGGTGGGGCAAGGGTGGGGGGAGGGGTACAGTACATGTAAATAGATACATGGGCAGACTCAGAGAAGAGGCCCTGAGTCACACTCTCCTGCAGTCTGGATGCCTTTTAAGGGACACTTTTTCTGGGTTTCCTCTGGCCAGTCATTCAGAGTTGCCTGGTTCACAGTCCATATTTGGTGTATCTCAGGATCTTCCTCTGTGTGTGTGCACACATCTCTTAGCCAAGATGGATTCTATTGAAGAGGCCTATGGGTACAACATCCCTTGACAGCCCTCCCCTTTGACCTCCAAGGAGCCTTTCTGTGCATGTGTGGTCAGGAAGGTCTCTAGACTCTGAGAATGAGAAATGTGTGGTGTGACCAGGGCCCGGCTTCCTCCCTTACTTATCCTGCTCTTGTTGTCTTGGGGTTTCAGTCCACAGGGAATGAACCTCCAATTGCTTTACTCTGGCTGGGGCCCTGTCTACTTCCTGCTCAGTTATAGGAGGGTGAACGAGGCAGAGAGAGGCAGGAGAGGGAAGAGAGGATGGGCTGGATTGAAGGGTTATGGGGAGTCTGGAGGAAAAGCACGGGACCTGACATGAAGAATGTGAAGTTACGATCAGTAAAAAGCAACAGACTTTGGAGTGTTAGCTACTTACACTTTTCCTGTTACACGCAGACCATGTCTCAAGTGGGCCCCTGAGAAAACTGAGGTATAGAGCTCAGGGATAACTGAAGTAGGGCTGGAAGTCAACCAGAGTAGGTACAGGCTTAAGCCTGTAAACATTATTAAGGCAGCAATACCCACCAGCAGGTTACAGGCTTCTCTAAAATTAACAGGGTGAAAAAGAGTGTGGCATGGGGCATTTTTAATCTACCAAACAGAAGAATGCTCAGACAGGACTAAAGAATATTCCCACCCAGTCAAATAACCTGTTTCTCTCAGGATCACATTCTAAAATAGATTAGCTTCCTATCACAGCCTCTGCACGGCTCATCCCCCGGAAGAGTGAGCCTGAATTTCTATACTGGAAAGTTTAGTACATGCCTGGATGTCCTCATTCCTGAGGCAATACTCACTGTCACAGAGTGATGACAACTCCTCTTACTGTTCTATCAGTAACAGGGCAAATGAGAAAGAAGCATGTTGAAGAACATGAGTGTTTACATTAAGAACACTTTATGTTAAACTATGAATGGCATTTCTAATAAAATATGAAAAGATGTATATGTATCTACAAAATTTGTTTTTGATAAACTTTTTAATAAATGCTATATTAACAAGCTAGAAAGGTAAGGAATGTCATAATCAATCTATACATTCTCTCTGCAGCATTAGCCTGGAAGATGATGTTTAAATGGGACAATCATAGATGTGAATTTCCTGGTCATCTCCAACAGACACAATTTTTGAGCCATTTCCATTGTATTTTACTCCCCAGACCTGTAAATAAAAAGAGAAAAAGTTCTAACACCTTTATTCTTTATGAACGAATACCCTTACCCTACTCTCATTATACTGAATCCAGAAAAACAGTAGGATGAGGATGTTCTCATGCTTTCTCAACAATGAGAATGGGGCTTTTCCTTTAATCAGGCAGCTTCTATTACTACTGTTTAATTATCATCACACTCACCTCCCAACTCCAGATAATTCATTTCTAAACATAAAGTATTCACAAACCTTTCAAAGATTCACATTGAGGAAGTGACCTAATGTTGTGAAGGTGGAACCCACGAGGGACCAGCACGGGTTCTCAGGTCTCCCGGAAGGAAAAGGCCTCACAGCTACCCTGAGGTCACTGCCTACAAGGATAATTGCAAACTGTGCTCCTCGTCCACCTCCTTGTGCCCACAACCTACCTCAGTAATTCTCACTCTCTTATTAGAGGCCTATAAAACCTGCCTGTCCCCAGGAGCTAGATAACTTGGTGTTGCAAGTCATTGATTTCATTTCCTACATGTTGAGTTAACAGATTCACACCTCCTTCCCAGACAGAACTGATGTGGTAGGAGTTTCATCAGGTCAAGCCTGTCACTCTGTCCCTGAGGTGGGTGTTCTAGCCTTAACTTCAGTGCTGTGAGCAGGCCAGGTGATGGCTTTATTTCCACTCCAAATGTCTTCCTCTGAGGACTGCACCACACACTGACTCTCTCACACAAAGCAACATAGCCAGCCAGGACTTCCTTCCTGAGTACAATGTTTAAATCCAGGAGTGAAATATCAAGATTAAATCCTCTCAACCTCACTGGCAACAATATAAGATTAAGTGTAAAAAAGCATGAACATTTGTTAACTTTAAAATGCATTGCAGAGATCCTATGAGATCATCCTAAGAACATACAAAATACATAATTAATAAAAGATGACTTTATACCGCCATGGGTATTTTATTTTTTATACTGCTTCCCTGAGACCCTTGCTATTCAAAAGTGGCTGGAACTAGCAGTGCTAGTCTCACCTGAAGCCTGGGACAGAAACTCAGGCACAGGCCAGACCTACTGAATCTGTACTGTTACCAGATCCGCAGGGTACATTAAAGACGGAGAAGCCCTACCCGAACTCCTTGACATTTCATATTCATCTCACCGGAAGACTCCTGTGAGAATAGAGGCTCTGTTTTCTAATTTAAAGGCTGAAATAAAACTTAGCAATATCTTTAAAGTCAAGCAACCTGTTAAGAATTTCTGGCTTCAAGTATATTCAAAGGAAAAAAAAAAATCACATCACTTCTTTGGGCAGCTCCAAAACAGAGACTGACGGCTGTGAGATGGAACAGAAACTCCTGAGGAAGCAGGTCCTTCCCGAGACAGCCATGGCCCGGCTAGACCCAGAAAAAGGCCCAGGCATGCCCTAGGCATTGCTGCAACATGTTTCAAAGAAGTCACTTAAAGGCTGTGCAGCTAGTGCGAGTTTTCTGGTCTACCCATATCATGGGTAGACATATCACGCCTTCCCCAGCCTCTGCACCCCAGAGTGTCCAGTGGAACACCGGCTGGATGGACATCCAAGCAATCAGAGCAGCTCAGCTCTGAGGGTCATCCAATCTTGACAACCTCAGCAGGGAGGTTAGGAAAATGAATGATTCTGGCATAGCAGTCAGACAATGCTAGCAATCCAAAGACAAAGAAATTTAAATGTTAACTATGCCATACCTGATCCTGGTGATCAAAGAAGGTGTGAACACAAGTCCTCGTTCCAACATCCCAAACTTTAACACTTTTGTCAGATGAACTATTTTAAAAAAGGAAACATCAGTATCAGAAAAGTTTTCAGACCGGTGTGAAGTTGGAAAGAATCTGACCAAAAATTCCATACTCCTTGACTCAACCTACCTAGAGGACCCCTTGGTGAGTGTGTGCACAAGCGGCTGACCTGGTCCCCAAAAGGTGGTCAAGAATGTTGGCACAACTGGCTGGCATTCCCCACTCACAGAGCAGCTATTTCCCCAAACTTCTGATCTGCTTGGCCCTCATATTAAATATTCTTGTCAGGAGTCTCGGATGAGAGGCTCCCTTTGGATGGGAGGGAGACTGGTTAAAGCTTCAAAATAAAGGCTCTCAGAGTCTTCTATAAACCTCTGTGCAGTGCTATTAAGCCATCCACCTCCTGGTTTTCAACTGTGTTGGCCATCCTGGGCCTGAACAACATTAGGGTCTCAAAGCATACCATTTTACAGATTTTCATATCTATAGTTACTATCGGAACACAAGTATCCTTATAAGGGATACCACCTACTGTAGGTAGATGCCTAGATTTATAAGGAAGAAATAAGAACTGAGTTGCTCAAAAGAATCCATCTTTGTTCCAGCTAAGAACAGTTAACTTGACAATTTAAAAAACACTGCAGAAAACAAAGGCTACCTGAATAAGAAAAGGGTCACACCGTCTTCAAATTTTAATGCAATTCATACAAGATGACCATCTTCATCTTCCTAACATTTTAGGAACTGATAAGAGTCATAAATACCTGGAAACAAAGTGTGTGTCATCAGGACAAAATGCAACGTTCAGCACCCAGGATGCATGGCCACTCAATGTGCCAGCCAAGTTGGCATGTTGTCTGAAATGGGAAAGTTTCAAATAAAATGGAGATGTTAACTTTTGAAATATAATCACTGAAATGGAAGATATACTGTGTCCATTTAATTGGACCAAATCTGCTATCCTTGAAATGACAGTATTAACATAGAAATTCTCTTTTCACTAAAGTAGCATCACATACTTCAGAAACAAAATCTTCAATAGCATTAACCCCAAATATGTCAGAGCCTACAAGAGCCAAAAGTGGGACCCTAAACAAGCAGAGCTTAGAAGTTCAAAATAAAGACGGCTCAACAAGCCAATTCTTAAGGTGAGGAAACAGAACCAGCAGGCAAATAGCCATCTCAGAGTAACTGCAGGTTCTGACCCCTGCCCACCTAGCGTCCTTTCCATGTGGAGCCAGTGCCTGTGTCTATGGAAGGTATCAAAATGTATTCTTTACAACAGGTGTGACTTGGACAGACCATTTTTAACTTAACCAAGAATAAGACAGGTCTAATGACTATAGTGATTTTCACTTTTTAAAAAAGTGAAATCAAATCACCCTGGCAGGAGAACAATCCTAAGACCTGACTAAGGTCAGCAGTTTCACCCCTGAAGCCAGCAGACTAGAGCAGACCCCAGTTAAGAAGAGAGGTGGCCTCAGTAGAAAGCTGGGGGACCACGAGAAGGTAAAGGTCCCGGGTGTTCATTCAGTATCAGCACCTTGGCAAACCACCACCTCAGCTAGGGTTCCTTGCCTGCAGTATGACTGGGACCTTAACCTGTGCTACCTCACCAGTAGCTGGGAAGACGATGAAACTGTAACAGTGAGAGCCTTATTAAAGAGAGCTGAACACCTAAGAAACTGCTAGTATTTATACTGGCCCTGCTGTTGACAAGCAAGCACAACTTGAGACAGGCATCTTCTTTTGGACCCTAACAGCTCGTTCAGCTCTAACTCCAGAAACTGCAGTTCTAATTCCATGTTTATTTGACAACTTTCTGTTGTCCAAAAGCTCCCAAGTTTAAACTCCTGCAAAACTCTCACAGGCCCACAAAGTAACACGCACTTGGATGGTCATGGTGTGGCACTAATCGCTGGGGCATAGAGAAGGGTAACGGATGCACCCAGTGGATTAGAATGCCACATTCGGAAGCCAGAAACCAGGCACACTGACTGCAGTACTGAGTCAAAGAATCAGGGACACACGTCAAACACCTTATAGGGGAGACCTCAGTGGGGAACAGGGTGGGGACTCAGAAATATAGGAGAAAAGGAAAAGAGAAAGGGCCCATGCACAGGCTTACAATGAAAGTGAGCTGTCAAATGAAGATTAACTAACTCACTTTTATACCTGCGGTCAAAAACCAACAACAGAAAAGCTCCCTTATCTAGACCTGCTGTAAGCTGGCTTATAAACAGACAACTCCCCAACTAGGGCAAAGGAAGGCCTTCTAGAACGTCACACCCTCAGAAAACAAATGTTCTAATTTTTTCATCATTACTTCAAACTAGCTACAGCCCATGGCTCCATCTGTACACCTGTCCAAAAGAATTTAAAATCAGTGTGCCCCACAAGAGACAGGATGCGGAAAAGAAGTAGCAAGTAAGCTGATCCTAGTTGGTAACCCATGCACGTTTTCCTCTGTAACATCCTAAGCTCAAAGCAGGGATACTGACAGGGGAGGAATGACTGGGGAGACTACAGAATCTAACAGGACCTGAACACAGGTCTTTCCTAGACATAAAAGGGAGCAGCTCACTTGCTAGGGCTCCTCCTATGATGAGAGACAAAACAGGCACTGATATTAAGAGAGAAGTGTTGAATCCCAACAGGTAACTTACACATCATAGATCTTGATATAGCCATCATCTGAAGCAGTGACAAGGAGCTGTGAATCCGGGGAAAACGTCAAGGAGCGAATGGGCATAGCATGGCCTGAAATTCACAAAGACCCTGGTTAAGCTGGACAATCACTGTCTCTATCTCCTCATACAGGTTTCCACGAACCATGTCATCTTTAACGGCTGTTAAGTCACTGAGTTGCACTCCTCAGGTGCTTCAGTCAGAGGTGAGCTGTGGATTGTACCCTTCTTCCTAATGCTCCAGAAACATGCGCAAAACGCGGGCCCCTCCTCCTGGGAGCCATTTCTCCTCAGATCCCTTCCCAGACCAACTGGACTTCAGGATACATTGTTTAGACAAAACTCCTCTGCCCCTACAGATATGGCCAAACAGGGAAATATGCATTGTTTCTGACGTGTATGTTGAACAGATAGGATGCTAGCTCACTACCAAATCCTTTGTTGTAGGGTAAAGGATGCACTGAAGAGGTCTCCCCCAACCTTTCCCGTCCTAGTACCCCACCTCCTGCCCAGAGGTCACCAGCGCAGAGTGGGCACAGAACATTCATTTACATTCAAACTAGAGACAAAAATGGGCTCTTTTCCAATCACAAAGTTCTTTAGAGCCAAACATGACAGAAATAAGACACTCATGTAGCTAGGATATATTAACACATAAATAAAAAGTAAGCCTGTTCACCAAAATAAGCATTTAAAACACTGGTACAAAAACTAATATGTCTAGGTTATAACTACAGTGACAAACGGAGAAGGCAATGGCCCCCCACTCCAGTACTCTTGCCGGGAAAATCCCATGGACTGGGGAGCCTGGTAGGCTGCAGTCCATGGGGTCGCGAAGAGTTGGACATGACTGAGCAACTTCACTTTCACTTATCACTTTCATGCACTGGAGAAGGAAATGGCAACTCACTCCAGTGTTCCTGCCTGGAGAATCCTGGGGACGGGGGAGCCTGGTGGGCTGCCGTCCACGGGGTCGCACAAAGTCGGACACGACTGAAGCGACTCAGCAGCAGCAACAGCACAGTAACGAAAGTGAATCTCAGAAGCATTTCCGATTTCCAACTGAGAGTGATGTTTTGCAAACCTAAGGCTCATTTGCCAACCACTCCAGTACTCTTGCCGGGAAAATCCCATGGACTGGGGAGCCTGGTAGGCTGCAGTCCATGGGGTCGCGAAGAGTTGGACATGACTGAGCAACTTCACTTTCACTTATCACTTTCATGCACTGGAGAAGGAAATGGCAACTCACTCCAGTGTTCCTGCCTGGAGAATCCTGGGGACGGGGGAGCCTGGTGGGCTGCCGTCCACGGGGTCGCACAAAGTCGGACACGACTGAAGCGACTCAGCAGCAGCAACAGCACAGTAACGAAAGTGAATCTCAGAAGCATTTCCGATTTCCAACTGAGAGTGATGTTTTGCAAACCTAAGGCTCATTTGCCATTTAGTAGCATTTTAATGAAAGAGTAAGTCTTCCTTTGTGATCTGATAACCCAGTTTGCACAAAATGATAAACCACACCTTCCAGCGTATGCAGAAGTTTCCCAGTTGCAATATCAAAAATATTGATGATTCCGTCTATGGCTCCACTGGCCAGGTATTTCCCATCAGGGCTCTGTAGAGAACATACGAAAAGCATTTGAAACTCCATGTTGTTAAGCCATCCCCCATCAAACACAAGTAATTTGCTGGTTCCAGATCTAACTGGCTGACTGGCAAACCAAGCCAGCAGCCTCCTAGTGAGACCAATGCAGAATGTTTATCAAGGAATACAACAGGCTAGAAGAGTAAACTGAAAGAATCAGACAGAAACAAAGCAAGCAATATTTCCTTACATATGCAATACTAAGAATGAATTTTCCTCTTGTGTCCAAAGAATACTCCTTTTTCCCACTTTCCACACCAAAAATGTTCACTTTTCCCACGTGAGTTCCTGTGGCCAGATACTGAGAATCAGGAGAAAAGGCCAAAGTCCAGGCATCCACTGAACAGAAAAAAAGGGAAAATCATAGTGAGAAAAGATCTGACCCTAATTTTTAAAATTTTTAAGCTTTACCAAAAGATACATGTTTTAAAATTGGAGGAACAGTGTCCCGATTCGTAACAGGACATTGTAAAGATATTAATTTTATTAATATGGGCATAGCATGGCCTGATATTCACAAAGACCCTTGTTAAGCTGGAGAATCACTGTCTCCTATCTCCTTATACAGGTTTCCATGAACTATGTCATCTTTAATGCTGTTAAGTCACTGAGTTGCACTGCTCAGGTGCTTCAGTCAGAAGCCCAACATTAATATGCCCAACATGAATATGCTGTAAAGATATTAATTCTATACCAACTTAATGTAAGGGTTTCTTAACTTTTCACTAAAAATGTAGACAGACAGAACAATACCAAGCATTAGCAAGGGTGTCAGTTCAGTTCAGTCAGTTGTGTCTGACTATTTGCGACCCCATGAACCACACCACGCCAGGCCTCCCTGTCCATCACCAACTCCTTGAGTCCACCCAAACCCATGTCCATCGAGTCGATGATGCCATCCAACCATCTCATCCTCTGTCGTCCCCTTCTCCTGCCCTCAATCCTTCCCAGCATCAGAGTCTTTTCAAACGAGTCAGCTCTTCGCATCAGGTGGCCAAAGTATTGGAGTTTCAGCCTCAACATCAGTCCTTCCAATGAACACTCAGGACTGATTTCCTTTAGAATGGACCGGTTGGATCTCCTTGCAGTCCAAGGGACTCTCCAGAGTCTTCTCTAACACCACAGTTCAAAAGCATCAATTCTTCGGCGCTCAGCTTTCTTTATAGTCCAACTCTCACATCCATACATGACCACTGGAAAAACCATAGCCTTGACTAGATGGACCTTTGTTGGAAAAGTAACATCTCTGCTTTTTAATATGCTGTCTAGGTTGGTCATAACTTTCCTTCCAAGAAATAAGCATCTTTTAATTTCATTGCTACAATCGCCATCTGCAGTGATTTTGGAGCCCAGAAAAATAAAGTCAGCCACTGTTTCCACTGTTTCCCCATCTATCTGCCATGAAGTGATGGGACCAGATGCCCTGATCTTAGTTTTCTGATGTTGAGCTTTAAGCCAACTTTTTCACCCTCCTCTTTCACTTTCTTCAAGAGGCTCTTTAGTTGTTCACTTTCTGCCACTAGGGTGATGTCATCTGCATATCTGAGGTTATTGATATTTCTCCCAGCAATCTTGATTCCAGCTTCAGCTACCCTGGGTCTAAGGTAAGGAGCAGCAGCTGAGCTTTGCTAGAGCGACTGTGAAGAGAGACCCTGCATCCAAGGTAAGAGAAACCCAGGTAAGACAGCAGGCACTGAGAGAGGGGATCAGGGGGCAGACAGACTGAAACTACAGTCACAGACAACTAGCCAATCTGATCACATGGACCACAGCCTTGTCTAACTCAGTGAAACTAAGCCATGCCGTGTGGGGCCACCCAAGATGGGTGGGTCATGGTGGAGAGGTCTGACAGAATGTGGTCCACTGGAGAAGGGAATGGCAAACTACTTCAGTATTCTTGCCTTGAGAACCCCATAACAGTATGAAAAAACAAAAAGATAGGACACTGAAAGATGAACTCCCTAGGTCAGTAAGTGCCCAATAAGCTACAGGAGATCAGTGGAGAAATAACTCCAGAAAGAATGAAGGGATGGAGCCAAAGCAAAAACAATAACCAGTTGTGAATGAGACTGGTGATAGAAGCAAGATTCGATGCTGTAAAGAGCAACATTGCAAAGGAACCTGGAATGTTAGGTCCATGAATCAAGGCAAATCGGAAGTGGTCAAACAGGAGATGACAAGAGTGAACATCGACATTCTAGGAATCAGTGAACTAAGATGGATGGACTGGAATGGGTGAATTTAACTCAGATGACCATTATATCTACTACTGTGGGTAGGAATCCCTTAGAAGACATGGAGTAGCCATTGTAGTCAACAAAAGAGTCCAAAAAATGCAGTGCTTGGGTGCAATCTCAAAAACGACAGAATGATCTCTGTTAGTTTCCAAGGCAAATCATTCAGTATCACGGTAATTCAAGTCTATGCCCTAACCAGTAACACCGAAGAAGCTGAAGTTGAACAGTTCTATGAAGACCTATAAGACATTCCAGAACTAACATCCAAAAAAGATGTACTTTTCATTACAGGGGACTGGAATGCTAAAGTAGGAAGTCAAGAAACACCTGGAGTAACAGGCAAATTTGGCCTTGAAGTACAGAATGAAGCAGGGCAAAGGGTAATAGAGTTTTGCCAAGAGAACACATTGGTCATAGCAAACACCCTCTTCCAACAACACAAAAGAAGACTCTACACATGGACATCACCAGATGGTTGACACCGAAATCAGACTGATTATATTCTTTGCAGCCAAAGATGGAGAATCTCTATAGAGTCAGCATAAACAAGACCAGGAGCTGACTGCTGCTTGGATCATGAACTTCTTACTGCCAAATTCAGACTGAAATTGAAGAAAGTGGAAAACACCACTAGCCCATTCAGGTATGACCTAAATCAAATCCCTTATGACTATACAGAGGAAGTGAGAAATAGATTTAAGAGACTAGATCTGATAGACAAGAGTGCCTGGTGAACTATGGATGGAGGTTCATGACACTGTACAGGAGATAGGAGACCACCCCCAAGAAAAAGAAATGCAAAAAAAAAAGCAAGAGTATAGTGAAACCAAAATCCTCATACACTGGTTGGGAATATAAAATGGTATAGCTATTTTGAAGAACAGTTTATTTGATAGAGTAAGTGAAAACACATACCATAATACCTAGCAATTCCACCTCTAGAGAAACGGAAACACATCTTCATGAACAGAAATGAACCTGGATGCTCACAGCAGCATTATTACGAAAACTCAAAAACTGGAGAGAATCCAAATATCCATCAATTAATGAATGAATGAACAAAATGCGGAATATCCCTATAACAGAATACTTACTACTAAGCAATAAAAAGGAACAGACTACCGATACATACTACAACTTGGATAAACTTCAAAAACATTATGTTAAAGAAAGATATATATGACAATACAATTTCACTTATGTGAAATCTTTCAAAATGGCAAAATTATAGAGACAGAAAGCTGATCAGTGGTTGGCTGTGGCTGAGAATGGGAACACAGGTTAACTATAAATGGGCATGAGGGAACATTTGGGGGACATGGAAGCGTTCTAAAACTGAATTGGAGTGATGGCTACACAGCTGTGGAAATTTACTAAAACTTGTTAAACTGTATAATGGGTTAATTTCAGAGTGTAATTATAGAGGTGAAAGTCTACCTCAACAAGCTGCAAATAAATGAAGAGTTACCAGAAAAAGTCTCATAGAAAACTATAATATGACAAAGTATTTATCACAAATTGGCAAGAGAATAAGGACTAGAAAGAGGCATTGTTGTTTTTTTTTTTTTAAATCAACTGGTTTTTAAGTTATATCACACAATCTGATTTCTGTATTACAGTGCTTCTGTGTACAGGTCTCCAGACTCCTGGGCAGCCTGGGTAAGACATGTGCTTTATACTTCCTTCTGGACCACTGATGATATTTCAGCATTTCTTTTCTCTTCATGGGCAATCTCAAAGAACTTTAGGAGCCTCTGGGGTCAGAGCCTAGAGAGCAAGGAACAGTCCAGTTGTCCGGTGCTGGTCGAGGTCCCTTTGCCTATGCCCAGTAGGGAACATTCCCTAAGTCCTGCCCTTCCTGTACCTGCCCAGAAACAGTGCTTGTAAGATCAAAGGGAGAAGAAAGGCTCCTTCCCCAGTCACTCTCCTTACTCCCAGGGCAGGGCTCAAAGAGGTCAAGCCCTTCTCAGCCCACAGGAGAGAGGTATCCCTGAACTTGACTCATGGCAGATAGGGGCTCCCAGCACAGATGGGTCAGTACCATATACCAGAGTGAGTTAAAATAAAAACCTCTTGCAAATTTTAACACACATACTCAAATAGTAATTAATTTACCTCTATCACTTAAGAAATACAGAAAACTCAAAAACTGGAGAGAATCCAAATATCCATCAATTAATGAATGAATGAACAAAATGCGGAATATCCCTATAACAGAATACTTACTACTAAGCAATAAAAAGGAACAGACTACCGATACATACTACAACTTGGATAAACTTCAAAAACATTATGTTAAAGAAAGATATATATGACAATACAATTTCACTTATGTGAAATCTTTCAAAATGGCAAAATTATAGAGACAGAAAGCTGATCAGTGGTTGGCTGTGGCTGAGAATGGGAACACAGGTTAACTATAAATGGGCATGAGGGAACATTTGGGGGACATGGAAGCGTTCTAAAACTGAATTGGAGTGATGGCTACACAGCTGTGGAAATTTACTAAAACTTGTTAAACTGTATAATGGGTTAATTTCAGAGTGTAATTATAGAGGTGAAAGTCTACCTCAACAAGCTGCAAATAAATGAAGAGTTACCAGAAAAAGTCTCATAGAAAACTATAATATGACAAAGTATTTATCACAAATTGGCAAGAGAATAAGGACTAGAAAGAGGCATTGTTGTTTTTTTTTTTTTAAATCAACTGGTTTTTAAGTTATATCACACAATCTGATTTCTGTATTACAGTGCTTCTGTGTACAGGTCTCCAGACTCCTGGGCAGCCTGGGTAAGCACATGTGCTTTATACTTCCTTCTGGACCACTGATGATATTTCAGCATTTCTTTTCTCTTCATGGGCAATCTCAAAGAACTTTAGGAGCCTCTGGGGTCAGAGCCTAGAGAGCAAGGAACAGTCCAGTTGTCCGGTGCTGGTCGAGGTCCCTTTGCCTATGCCCAGTAGGGAACATTCCCTAAGTCCTGCCCTTCCTGTACCTGCCCAGAAACAGTGCTTGTAAGATCAAAGGGAGAAGAAAGGCTCCTTCCCCAGTCACTCTCCTTACTCCCAGGGCAGGGCTCAAAGAGGTCAAGCCCTTCTCAGCCCACAGGAGAGAGGTATCCCTGAACTTGACTCATGGCAGATAGGGGCTCCCAGCACAGATGGGTCAGTACCATATACCAGAGTGAGTTAAAATAAAAACCTCTTGCAAATTTTAACACACATACTCAAATAGTAATTAATTTACCTCTATCACTTAAGAAATACTTGTTTCAGAAAGGAAATTAACTTCAAAAGTGCTCAACCAAGAAGATCTAAAAAAGCTTTTATTATAATCAATCTCTCACAAGGCTGCTTTTTAGTATCTATCTAAGGACTATACCATTTATTCCAACAGGATTATGTTCTCTTATTCCTATTATAATTAGCTGTTTACAGGGATAATGGTTATTAGAAAATCTGATTATGATCCCTTGAAGTTTAGTAAAATAACTTTGGAATTACTTTTACATTTTCCTTATTAGCTGTTTGATAATATAAAACTTTTAGCGGTGAACGTCCTTTTCCTCGAAATTGAAGGAATGTTTATTCCTCAATTTAACCTAGCACTGTAAAATTTACTTTAACATTTGCATAATATTTAATCACTAAGTTCCACCTCATCAGTGAAAAGAGCAACTCTTCTTTACCCTGGGACATCTTGAACCATCTGATGTTGAGAGGCCCCTATGCGTGCACTTTCTTCGTCGACATCTTTGACATCGGTTTGCTGCAGCCACGGCCTGGGTGAGGCGTCAAATGAAGGATCTTCCTGTCATCTTCCCTTTCTTCTACTTCTTCCCTTTTTTCTTCAGGATCTGAGACCTTTCTCTTTCCTCCTCCTTCTGTTCCTCCTCTCACATTCTCCAGGCATATTTTCAAGGCTGGTATAACGTAAATGTCCATTTGCCTAAATTCAATAGGTCTAGACTTGCTAGTTTTGCCTTTAGGTGAATTCAACTGAGCTGCTCCTTAGCTGTCAATAGCAATGCTTGATTTTATTATTTACTCAAATAACTGTTGTTTAATGGTCTGATATAGTTTTTGAAGATTCCTATCCAAAAAAGAAAATAAATCCAACTTTATATTCTTCTCAGTATCTTTTTTCTTTCCTAACAGTAATGTTTCAATGATCACTTGCCACAATTGAACCAATATGAAGCTTAAGATACTATGTGTCAGAAAAAGCAAGCTGGATACAGACCTCATCCTTTTCCTTAGAACCAATCCAGCACTCATTTTTTCAACTGTGGTGTGCCCAGGGTTACAAAGCCACACAGTGACCTTAGTGTCATGGGAGGGCTTAGGTGCCCACGATGCAGAGGCAGCAAAGATCCACCTCTTCCTCCTCTTCTCAGCTTAACAACTCTGTGCACTAGTTTGGGGACCCAGGTCCTCCATAAAAGATAGCAATAGGGCAAGAAGACATGTAAAAACAATTATCTGGGGAGTCAGAATGTTTGGGTGACTTTTTTCAAATACATATCCTGGCATATACCTCCCAAAACTGATTCAGTGGATCCAAAAGGAACTGGACATATGTATTCAATGGACATGAGTCTGAGCAAACTCCGGGAGATAGTGAAGGACATGGAAGCCTGGCACGCTAGTCCATGAGGTCACAAGGAGTTAGACACGACCGAGCAACTGAACAACAACAATATATGTGTTCCTTAAAAAGCTCCAACAGTTAAGACTCAGAGATGTCAAATACTGGCACTGGGAGGAAACGAACTCAGTTTTCAGAGTCCTTAAAACCCTGGGACCACCATTCTTTCCAAAATAAGTACAACCTATAGGATGCTACTGAACATAACTGGTGGGAAGCAAATCTACTGGGGCTCCAATCCAGGGAATTACATTAAGAAAAGCCCTGAGCAGTTCTGTAATCACTCCATGGAGGGGTGTGCCAGAGAGGCACCAGGCTCTCTGTACTCCTCCCAGTTATCACCCATTCTGGCAGAACAGGCTCTGCTCATGAAAGCTATATGGTCATATACAAGCAAATACAGGGCCACAAGGAATCTGAAATGTCATGGTGCTTGTCCCATTGAAATGATTAACTCCCATTACTTTAGATGTTTATCAAGGCTAATGGGCAAGACTATGCTGTCCTACAGAACTTTAAAAAAATCAATTTGTTTCTTTAGAAGTTTCATGTATCAATCATATACCAGAAATAGGCACTTTAACCATAATTAGTTGAGATTACCATGACACAGATCTAGGAGGACATAGTGCTTTACATTCTAGACCTCTATAAGGCAACGAGTGCATCAATTCAGAATGTGGCCAACAGAGGACCTGTGGATCATTCAAACACAGGTCCACAATCCCAAGTAAGCAATTTGAAACCCAAGGGTGATGAAAACTATAAGTTTTTAGAATAATTTTAGTACCCAAATTCACTTGGCAATAAAACTAGAACTGATATAAGGCTATTTATAGCTTATCTTTATCTCCTAGTATAAATACTGTTTAGTTGCTGAGATACTAGTATTTGATTAGAGTGCTGTCCCAGTCCCACTGAAGGTATTATATAACATGCAGTTCATACACCCATATTACCAATCTCAAATCCAAAAACTTCTAAACACCAAAATACATCTCTCCCTAAAGATATCAAAAAGGGATCATAAACCTCTAGTATCTTCTCTAAGAGTAAAACTCTTACCAGGTCCTGCATCTATAGACTTTATCTGTTTGCCGTTTTCCAAGTCCCAGAGACGAATATGAGCATCAAGAGAACTGGATGCAGCAATGGGCAGGGTGTGGCTGATGTCCACAGACACCACACCCAGCTGATGGCCCTCCAGACTCCACTGTAGATCCAGCTTCTCATCACGCCTTCAGTGGGGGACAGAGAAATGGATTTCTTCACACACAACACATGGTACCTGGCATCTGAAATTCTGGGCTCCTGTAACTATGCATTATCAGAGGTCTGTGAAATGCAGAATCAAGACAGGAAATGAAGAGCCACAGAACACCAAATGCAGCCAACTTTTAACCATAGTATTTTTTTTCTTTCAACTATACGGCCTTAACAGTGAATAACAGGAAAACAAGTCAGGAAAATAGAGTCTGCCTTTTTATACCACCATATCGCCATTGCTTTCTTGCGTAGATAATAGTCAATACTTCTCTGGTTGTAACTTGGGAGCCCAGAAGAAAAACCCCAACTTCCAAAGGTGTGTTGTAGAAGAAAGCACACTCACCATTTCCAGACCTTCACCAGGTCATCCAGGGATCCCGTGACCACTGTCTCAGAGTTTTCTTTCTTGTTTGACCCCCAGGCAACTGACCAGATGGCATCATCATGGGCTGGAACAGAAAGTCATTCATATAAAGTCGTCATGCAACTTCTAAACTGAATGTGCTAAGATAAAGTGGAAATACTGTTACACCATTCTGAGATTTTTGAGGTAATATCCACCTGTATCTGCTTTACTGTTTTGCAGATGGCTTTCCCACACAGCTTTTGTTAGAACAATGGAGGCAGATAACAAAACCAGAGGTTCTGAAGAAGTTGCTTGCCCCAAATCACAGGTTTACCAGGTGCAGGAGCAGTACTGGAATAGTCCAGTGTCCTTTCTACTTTAGTATGCTGTCTGACATGCATTAGTTTGGAATGGCTCTCACTTGACTAAAGTGAAACCCACCTCCCAAAAGAGATCAAACTTGTTAAGAGTAATTTCTTAAGAGATCTTTGGAAACCAGCAGGCAGGTCAACTGTAAACAGTACAAGTCCAAAAATAAGTAACTAAAGTAGGTGCCACATGATTTGCCTTTTGCCACAAGTCTATTATGTTTAATGGGCCAGTTATTACTTTAATCCTTTCATAGGGATCACCTCAATTAACCACAACAACCCTATGAATAGCATCTTCATGCTACAGATAAACAGAGAAGGCAATGGCAACACACTCCAGTACTCTTGCCTGGAAAATCCCATGGACGGAGGAGCCTGGTAGGCTGCAGTCCATGGGGTTGCCAGCAGTCAGACACGACTGAGCGACTTCACGTTCACTTTTCACTTTCATGCATTGGAGAAGGAAATGGCAACCCACTCCAGTGTTCTTGTCTGGAGAATCCCAGGGATGGGGGGGCCTGGTGGGCTGCCGTCTATGGGTTCACATAGAGTCGGACATGACTGAAGCAACTTAGCAGCAGCAGCTACAGATAAAAATCAGAGGCTTAGAAAAGCCTAGTAGCTCACCCCAAGTCAAAAGCTGTCAACAGGCAGAGCTGGCATTCAAACCTAAAAACCTAAACTCCTTACTAACTAAAGTCCACTTTAAATTCTAAGTCTGTAAGCTGTATATCTGGTGGGCCATACTGGTGGGTGTGCAGACCTGGTATACGAACACAAATGTAACAAGTGCACAAGAAGGCTTTCTTCACACCTGGCAGCAACTTTTCAGGGACACCTTTCCAAGACATGAATACTAGAACATTCAACTGCAAGAGCTGTGCGTTACACAAGCATCTTGGTTTCCACTGCAATCTCCACCTGACCCAAGCCTGCCAGCTTGCCACCGGATGGCATTAGGTGCATACAAGGTAGCTGACTGGCTAGCTGCCAGTTACCTATGCTCGCTAACTTGAAAGAATGCTTTGGGTTTAAACTTCAGACTACCTAAATGTCACTACTTAAACCGGAAGAGCTTTATTAGGCATTCCACAAATTTCCCCAGGCTTTACGTAACTTATCTAGGCTGTGAAGAAATAAGACACACGCGAACAGTCCCTGCACACCCTCCTTTCCAGTCACTGGCCAGTTACTTTTCCAGACAGACTCTGACCTCCCTCCTCCCATCCCCACTATTACCACTGACACACGCCCACCCATACATTCAGTAGTCTTCACAGAAATTCACCTATTCTATCCTCCTCTTTTATTGAGGGTCAAAGGCCCTCTGTGAGACTCGCTCCACTTGTTAAGTGGAGGAGCCTGAATAAAGGCTCCCACGAGAACTTCTGCGTTCATGGCCAGCTCAGGTTTACCTCCCCGGGTGAGCTGGTATTAAGAGTCCTGAGACTCAGAGTTTCCTTCTTTCACTTTGATAGCCGGGAAGCTCAGTCACACCTTCCTCAAGCGGGAAAAATTTTCCTCAGCCCAGAGTTCCCCAGTCTATCATTTGCCTCTGGCTCTTTAAGTTAGTGGCTGGTTTGTTGTTGTTGGTTGTTTGTCCTGAAGTGTATTTGTTTCCAGTTGCCCCTGCCACTTCTTATGTAAAGTGAGTATGGTTGGAACTGTATGTCTGGTCAGCATGACAAAAACCTTCAGCCACAGACAACAGCTTTTCACAGGTAAATTTGCTTCAACTGGCAAGCTGCTTACCTTGCTCTTGTTTGAAGAGAATACTGTACTAAAAAAAAACAGAAGACACATTAAACCAATGGTCAGATTCAGATGTGTCCCATCCTTTCCCTAAAACACCCCCCAACTCACCACCTTGTGCCCCACCAGATAGAATCCCCAGCGTTAGGTACCTCCCTTGCTGTGGCCTCACCTCCTGTGAGCTCGTGCAAGGTTTGTAGTTTGTAGAAACTATAGTCCCTTAAAGAAAACAATTAGTTCTTAAAGAAGCTAGAGTCCCTTCTAACTACTTCCACCCACCAAAAAAAGAGTAAAAAATTATGCGCTTTTTCCTGCTCTGATCACCAGGAAGCTCAGAGTCCAGTTTGCAGCTTAATTTTTGTAATTGTATAAAACCACACAGCCTGCATAATAACCTGTTAACTCTGTCCCTAATTTTATTACAAAGACATGTTTCTCTCTTCCTAATTTTTCTCTCTTGTTTTTGTGTACAAATTCTTTTAAGCTTCCTCAATCCCTTTGTAAACTGTGGTACAGACTGAAATTAAATTACCCTTCTCTCAGTGTTGTGCATTTCACTAATGCCACCTAATCCTCTGGTGACTAGGTGCCCAGGATACCCTCCTCTTCAGAAGCAGAGCAGGAATCAGATGCTAGTTTTCTGACTACAAATCCAGACAATGTATTGGGCTCGAACCCCCAAAGAGCCCAACTGGTACTCTTCCTCTCCCTAGGCCTTACCTGGTTGGTCATCTCCTTAACCAAGGATGAAGGGCTAAAGGCCAGACAGCTCTGTGGAAACAACACCAGGGCTTCAGTAAGAGGCGGCCATCAGGATAGAGGGCTATAGAAGGTTCCCCTGGATCAAGACTGTAAGGCAACTCTTGGCCAGAGTTGACCTGACACTTTTCTATAGATTGATCCCAGGGTCCCTGTTCACAAGCCCTTCCAAGTGGCACGGTCTTCTTTCTCAACTAATACCTACCACCTCTCATATTTTCTTCTCCTCAAGTTGACTACAGAGAGGATCCAGTCTCCCTCCTTGCTGTTTTTCCAAGAGATAAAACCACAGGATCTTTTAATTTAAAATATTTATTAAAAACTCAACAAGAAATATGGGGGAGCAAAGTTCTTACGGTGCATGCAGGGATCGCAGCCAAAAACGCATATAAGAGCCAGCAGGAGTGTAAATCAGGGTGCGAGCTAGAGGGAGACTACATGTCTTCTCAAAGCTATAATAAGGCTTCTTAACTTTTGTGTGTGTGCTATAGAATCCTCTGTGCCCAACTCGCCCCCGCCCTCCCAACCTGCCCGCCTAACCCCAGGTAGCTTTGTAAAGCCTATAAATCCTTTTTCAGGATGTTTTAAAATACATACAATACATAGGATTAGAAAGGAAACCAAGTATAATCCATTCTCCTTATTCCAGGCAGTTAAGTTCCATAAAGTCACTGAACACTGAGTTAGTAAACACTGATCCACTCCTTCTGGGGGAGACACTGTATTAGGTTCCTGCAAGACTCTGGTAAATTTGGGGCAACTGATCAATATGCAACTTTATTTCATGCGTGTTTCTGTTTCAGTTCAGTTCAGTTGCTCAGTCGTGTCTGACTCTTTGCTGTTTAAAGACACCTTATTTTACACTGGCGATTCATTAATATTGAACTCATGGCTAACAGCAACATAATTCACACCTATATGAAGTTTATCCACAGATGTGTTTTCTCTGTAAGACACATCACAGTCTTCCTGGACTTAGGAACACTAAGAGAGCTTTACTACTGTGCTTGGAGGGCTATTTTAAACAGTGAAGTCACCAATAAAACCACAAAAATCATAACACTAATAGATTGAAAAAAGACACTTGTTTACAGCATGATAACTGAAACAAGAAAGCAGAGTGCTTCCTTGTTCAACTGCAGCTAAGAATGTGCGTCAGTTGACTCAAAATTTTCACCACCTCGCACACATCCAAGATCACAAAGCACTGCAAATGATGATTTGGGGGCTATAAATAAATTTTAGAATGTAGATGAGTTTGGAAATACAGAGCCTGAGAATAGTAAGGATCAACTGTATACAGAAATAAAATTTTACCAAATGCAAAAATCAGATTTTGTGATAGCATATGTGTTCTTTATTTACACATTATGTAACAAGATTGTGCAGCAAATCTAACTACTACCATAATTTCAAAGTTATGATGAACTTATACAATATCCTAAGATATGAAAATATGTGTGATTTCTATTGGTGACAAAGTTACCCTGTTAATACTTGGTTTTCTGACTACATTTATAATTGAAGGAAATGTTAAATTTCAGTTAGAAGTTTGAAAACATAAGGATGCAATTTTTCTTTTCATCCAAATTCATGGCCTCCTCAATTCTATCCATGGACAGAGGAGACTATACATCTAAGGCATCCATGTTCAGGTTACTTGCTTTAAATCTGGAAACTCAGAAAGACTACTGTGAAGGTTTTCCAAGGATAACAGAAAAAAAAACAAACAATTTCTAAATAACCTTTGCCTGTGAAGATCTCAGTCAAGGTGGTAGTGCTTAATTCATTTGTGACCCAAGAACAGTGTCTTGGCAAGGGCAGGAAAGACAGGCAGGAGGTCAAGCCAATTTCGCTGGAGTAAACAGTATTCAGACTCTCTTGGGCACCAACCTTCTGCCCTTCCAAATCCTGCCTCACATCCCTGCAACAGAAACAATTCCCCGCAACAAGGAGAAACAAGAGTAGGAAGGTTTGCAAGAAGTCAACTTCCAAGAAGCCAGACTCCTCAAGACAGAGGTGTGCTTCTATCAATGAATGTATGTTTGATGATGTACTATGAGTCAGGGTACCATGATGTATCCTGTTTTACATATTACATGTAGACTAGCTCACTGAACCCTCTAATCTAATAGATATTCTTATTATAATCTCTACATTCCTCATGGGGAAAGTGAGACTTTAAGCAAGGTTAAGGAACCTCCCCCAAGGTTAATCTAACAGGAGAAGGTAGATACAAGCTTCTAGTATAGGTTACACTACCTTGTGGCTCAGCTGGTAAAGAATCCACCTGTAATTTGGGAGACCTGGGTTCGGTCCCTGGGTTGGGAAGATTCCCTGGAGAAGGGAAAGGCTACCCATTCCAGTATTCTGGCCTGGAGAATTCCATGGACTGTATAGGCCATGGGGTCGCAAAGAGTCGGACACGACTGAGCAACATTCACTTTCACACTACCTTTTACATCAGTTTCTTATCTTACAATAATTTCAACGTTAAGAGGACTCCAAAAGCCTCTTTTGTCACCTTCCTTCTTTAGAGGACTCTCATTTCCCAAGCAGAATTTATTGCTTCCTCAGTGTTTCCAAAGAACACTACACATGCCCCTATTAAAGTACTCAGGGGGGTCAGTTCAGTTCAGTCGTTCAGTCGTGTCCGACTCTTTTCGACCCCATGAATCGCAGCACGCCAGCCCTCCCTGTCCATCACCATCTCCCAGAGTTCACTCAAACTCACGTCCATCGAGTCGATGATGCCATCCAGCCAGTAACCCGCAATACTACGTGGTACTTGAAGTAAAGATAACTCAGCCTGTGCCTGTGCCTGTACCTATGCAGCGCGCTACCGAAAAAGACAGCGTGGCCTACCACTGGAAAACTTCGGTTAAGACAGTTCTGTCTGTCGACACTGAGACGAGTCCTAAGCTCGAGGCTGCACAGGCCATCCTCAGGATGCAAGATGAGGCCACCCACCCTCTCCCTTCAGGCCCCACACACCGAGGCAGCCAGAGTAAATGGAGTCACGGAAGCCACCATCTTCAGGCCCGGCGGCCTGGGGCATTTCTGAACAAACCTCCTAGAGGCAGCCTCGGGCCCACTGTCGCTCACTCGCCCTCCACCTGGACCGGTATCGGCACCTACGAGTGCCACCCCCAACGGCTTTGCGGAGCAACTCACCGCCTCACTGTCCGGCTGCACTGCCCCGCGGCTCCTCTGACGCCAGGTTTCGCGCGACCGCGACGCGGGGTGATGAGCTCACGAAGAGGCGGGACATCGCGCCAGTCCCCAAGGCGCAGGCGCACACCGCAGCGCCCCCTGCCTCAATGCGCGCGGGGCGGGGAGGAGGATGGGCGGGGGGAAGGGGAAGAGGCCACGCCCCGGTCACCTTGGTTTCCCCCGGGCCGGGGACACTGAGAATCGGCTTGCGGATGGGTTCCAATTTATTTGTACTTTGAGATAGACTACACTTGATGACCGCAAGAGTTCTATTGCTTCAAAATTTTTTCAGTGACATAAAGCTTTATATTTCAACTGTAAAGTCACAACCGGTTGTTGTTCAGTCGCTCAGTCGTGTCTGATTCTTTGCGACCCCATGGATAGCAGCATGCCAGGTTTCCCTGTCCTCCCACTATCTCCCAGAGTTTGCTCAGACTCATGTCCATTGAGTTTGTGATGCCATCCAATCATCTCATCCTGTCGTCCCCTTCTCCTCCTGCCTTCAGTCTTTCCCAGCATCAGGGTCTTTTCCAATGAGTCAGCTCTTCCCATCACGTGGCCAAAGTATTGGAGCTTCAGCTTCAGCATCAGTCCTTCCAATGAATATTCAGGGTTGATTTCCGTTAGGATTGACTGGCTTGATCTCCTTGCTGTCCAAGGGACTCTCAAGAATCAACTGTCAGCTGTCAACACCACAGTTCAAAAGTATCAGTTCTTTGGTGCTCAGCCTTCTTTATGGTCCCACTCTCACATCCATACATGACTACTGGAAAAACTGTAGCTTTGACTAGATGGGCTTCCCTTGTGGCTCAGCTGGTAAAGAATCTGCTTGCAATGCAGGAGACTTGATCCCTGGGTTGGGAAGATTCCCTGGAGAAGGAAAAGGCTACCACCTCCAGTATTCTGGCCTGGAGAATTCCATGGACTGTATAAAACATTGGGTTGCAAAGAGTCAGACAGGACTGAGCAACTTCACTTTCACTTCACTGGACTGAGAAGACCTTTGTCAGCAAAATAATGTCTTTGCTTTTTAATAGGCTAAGTTTATCACAGCTTTTCTTCCAAGGAGCAAGAATCTTTTAATTTCATGACTGCAGTCAGCGCCCGTGGTGATTATGGATACAACCAGTTAGGTTACTGTGATGCATATCAGTTTAGAAGCTCATGACCAGCATTTTAAAAGGAGATGGAAGGGTGAAGGCACTGCACCCCATCCTTGAAAAGCTGCCCGGCCCTTCCTGGCTGCTCAATCTCTCTGGGCAGCGCCCTGAGGGGTTAAGCTTTCTTTCACCTTATCATGAGAGAGAGATCACAGTCTTTCCTGATTAAAACTGGTTTAGAAGTCCAAAAAGAGTCTAGAAGAAGAGGATGATGGTAAGGTATGGTCACAGTGAATGTAAACCCTTGAAATATCCATGTACCCTTACCCGACCCCACCCACCCTCGAAAGTTAATTTCCCAGAATCTAGTTTATCAAAACATCTTGAGTTCTATGATGATTTCAGAAAACTGTTAGACCATACAACTCTTGTCCACACAACTGGATAAAATCTTTGAGGGCCTTATGAGGATATTTTATGGCCCAGAAATTTGCTAAATACACTCACAAGTCTCCCAGTGCCTGTTCTCTGGTCCTCAGTAATTCCTTCAGTGACAGTTCTGCCAATGGAAACTTCATCCAGCCCCAGTGGATCCCCTACATGTCACAGGTTTAGAAAATTTGGGTCAAAACGAGCAGGCCTCAGTTGTTAACCTTGAATTGTCAAAACTCTTACGTGGACCCTGTTAAAAGTCACATTATCCCTGTAACCATTCTGGATATACTTGACCAGAGTGCATTTGTCCCTGAAGCTAAAGACTGTACAAATTATACCCTCAGGCCAGGAAGTGCGTCTTCAAACTGGAGGCAATTCCCATCATATTGACCTAAGTGCTGACTAGACCACAGCATTCAGAGAAATTCCACAGGACCCAACAAACAGAAACTGACACTGCAATGGCCAGGATCCAGGTTACTAGGTGTGGAAAGGACCTAACATCAGTCCCCGGTGCAGTGGCTTTTAACAGTGAAATGAGGAGAGATCTGCTCTCTTCCTGTACAACTGGTTGCCAGTTTTGGCCAATCTTGGTTTTTGTCCCCTTAATTTTATTGGCAGAGTTTCTGGGTTTCTCTGGGTTTTGAAAATAGACTGATTATTATATGACTTCTCCTTAACCAGGGCAATTGGATCATCTTTACTTCCTTTTAGCTTATATAAAGAAATATTTTTGAACACTCCTACTTTAAGAATGGTGAAATTTTGTCCAAAAAAGTGCTTACAACTATGTAATTAAGTGAATTTTAATTTGTGTGATTTGGGCTTATGTGTTTTTTTTTTCTTTTTTCTGTGCATTAACTGTAAATATTCTATCTCTAGATTATTCTGAAAGCACATTGATCACTTTCATGTCTTTTATCTGTTGTCAGAATGCTAAGACTTTCACCTTTTAGTGCCTTCTTCCAAATCCACTACTATTAATTTCCAACTGAAGCAAATAGTTTGAGGATTAATTTAATTTTTGTCAGCCATTATAGTTGTTCTGAATAAAAATTTAATTACCATTGCTCAAAAATAAATACAATAGATTAAGAAAAATAGGAGATATAAGAGTGTATCATGCATTTAAAGATATGTCATGCTTTATAAAAAACTTGTTTCACATAGACAGGTAATGGATCACAAAGGAAAATGTCTTTCCTGCTGTGAGTTATGACCATGAAGTTTGAAATTCACTGCTCTCTAAAGACTTTCCAACTCTATAATTCTATAGTTGTGATAGAAACTCTATCATTCATTCAAAAGGGATGTATTGTGCACCTCCTTTTACCCGTAGAACACTGCTACGGCCTGAGGCACATGACGTCGCTGGCCTTAGTATCAGGACTGTGGATCTTCCTGGGTGGCTCGGCAGTGAAGAATCCACCTGCAAGGCAGGAGATGAGGGTTCAGTCCCTGGGTTGGGAAGATGCCCTGGAGAAGGAAATGGCAACCCACTCCAGTATTCTTGCCTGGGAAATCCCGTGGAGAGAGGAGCTTGGCAGGCTACAGTTCACTGGGTTGCAAAGAAAGTCGGACACGATTTAGTGACTAAACAACAACAAAAACATCTGGACTGTGAAGCAAGGGTAGCTGGCTTTTTAAAACTATTTATTTTTAATTGGATGATAATTGTTTTATGATGTTGTGCTGGTTTCTGCCATACAGCAACAGGGATCAGCTATTTGTTGTTCAGTTGCTAAGTTGTGTCTGACTCTTTACGACTCCATGGACTGCCATGCTAGGCTCTTCTATTCTCCACTATCTCCAGAGTTTGCTCAAATTCATGTCGATTGAGTCAGTGATGCTATCTAACCATCTCATCTTCTGCTGCCCCCTTCTCCTTTTACCTTCAATCTTTCCCAGCATCAGGGTCTTTCCCAATGAGTCAGTTCTTTACATTAGGTGGCCAAAGTGTTCAAGCTTCAGCTTCAGCGTCAGCCCTTCCAGTGAATATTCAGGGTTGATTCCCTCTAAGATCGACTTGTTTGATCTCTTTGTAGTCTAATGGACTCTCAAGAGTCTTCTCCAGCACAACTTGAAAGCATCAGTTCTTTGGTACGCAGCCTTCTTTATGGTCCAGCTCTCACATCTGTACATGACTACTTGAGATACCATAGCTTGGACTATACGGACCTTTGTGGCAAAGTGGCTCTGCTTTTTAATACTGTGTCCAGGTTTGTCATAGCTCTCCTTCCAAGGAGCAAGCATCTTTTAATTTCATGGCTGAGGTCACCATCCACATTGATGCTGAAGCCCAAGAAAACCTATCATTGCTTCCACTTTTCCCCCTTCTATTTGCCATGAACTGATGAGGCCAGATGCCATGATCTTAGTTTTTTGAATGTTGAGTTTCAAGCCAGCTTTCTCACTGTCCTCTTTCACCCTCATCAAGAGGTTCTTTAGTTCCTTTTCACTTTCTACCATTAGAGTGGTATCATCTGCATATCTGTTGAATATCATCTGCATATCATAAGCTGTTGATATTTCTCCCAGCAATCTTGATTCCAGCTTGTGATTCACTCAGCCCGGCATTTCACCAGGGAAGTCTGGCATGCTGCAGTCCATAGGGTCACAAAGAGTCGGAAACGACTGAGCGACTGAACTGACTGACTCTGCATATAAGTTAAATAAGCAGAGTGACAATATACAACCTTATTGTACTCTTGTCCCAGTTTGGAACCAATCAGTTATTCCATGTCTGGCTCTAACTATTGCTTCTTGACTCCCATACAGGTTTCTCAGGAGACAGATAAGATGGTCTGTTACTCCTATCTCTAAGAATTTTCCACAGTTTGTTGTGATCCACACAGTCAAAGGCTTAGTGTAGTCAATGAAGCAGATGTCTTTCTGGAATTCTCTTGTTTTCTCTATGATCCAACAAATGTTGGTAATTTGATCTCTGGTTCCTCTACCCTTTCTAAACCCAGCTTGTACATTTGGAAATTCTTCGTTGCTAAAGCTTAGCCTGAAAGATTTTGAAGATAACTTTGCTAGTATGTGACATGAACACAATTGTACAGTAGTTTGAACAATCTTTGACACTGCTCTTCTTTGAGATTGGAATGAAAACATTTCCCAGTCCTGTGGCCACTGCTGAGTTTTCCAATTTTACTGACACAATGAGTGCAGCACTTGAACAGCATACTTTAGGATTTTAAATAGTTCAGCTGGAATTTCATCACCTCCACTAGCTTTGTTTGTAGTGATACTTCCTAAGGGCTGCTTAACTTCACATTCCAGGATGTCTGGCTCCAGGTGAGTGACCACACCATCGTGGTTATTTAGGTTATTAAGACCTTTCTTGTGTAGTTGTTCTGTGTGTACTTGCCAGCTGTTCTTAATCTCTTCAGTTTCTATTATGCCAAAGCATCTTGTGTAACTCAGTAAAGCTATGAACCATGCCACGCAGGACCACCTGAGAAGGATGGGTCATAGTGGAGAGCTCTGACAAAATATGGTCCACTGGAGAAGGAAATGGCAACCCACTCCAATATTCTTTCCTGAAGAACCCCATGGACAGTATGAAAAGCCAAAAAGATATGAGCACCCACCCTCATACCCGGTTGGAAGGTGCCCTATATACTACTGGGAAAGAGCAGAGGACAATTACAAATAGCTCCAGAAAGAATGAAGTGGCTGAGCCAAAGCGGGAAAAATGCTCAGTTGTGGATGTTTCTGGTGGTGAAAGTAAAGCCCGATGCTGTAAAGAACAATATTGCATAGAACCTGGAATGTTGGGTCCATGAATCTAGGCAAATTGGATGTGGTCATGCAGGAGCTGGCAAGAGTGAACATCAACATCTTAGCAATTAGTTAACTAAAATGGACGAGAACAGGTGAATTTAATTCAGATGACCATTATATCTACTATTGTGGACAAGAATCCCTTAGGAAAAATGGAATAAAATTCATAGTCAACAAAAGAGTCTAAAATGCAGTACTTGGGTGCAGTCCCCAAAATGACAGAATGATCTCGGTGCATTTCCAAGGCTAACCACTCAACATCACAGTAATCCAAGTCTGTGCCCAGCTACTGAAGCCAAAGAAGCTGAAGTTGGCCAGTTCTATGAAGACCTACAACACCTTCTAGAACATCAGAAAAAGATGTTCTTTCCATCAAAGAGGATTAGAATGCAAAAGTAGGAAATCAAGAGATACCCAGAAAAGCAGGCAAGTTTGGCCTTGGAGTAAAAAAGAAGCAGAACAAAGGCTAACAGAGTTCTGTCAAGAGAATATGCTGGTCATGGCAAAACCCTTTTTCCAACAACCCAAGAGACAACTCCATATATGGACATCGCCAGATGGTCAATACTGAAATCAGATTGATTATTTTCTTTGCAGCCAAAGATGGAGAAACTCTGTACAGTGAATCAGCCATCAGTTCAGTTCAGTCCCTCAGTTGTGTCCAACTCTTTGCAACCCCATGGACTGCAGCACCCCAGGCCTCCCTGTCCATCACCAACTCCCGGAGTTTACTCAAACTCAGGTCCATTGAGTTGGTGATGCCATAAGTATACATATATCCATTCCTCCTGAACCTTCCTCCCATCCTCCCACCCCACCCCTCTAGGTTATCATAGAGCACTGGGTTAAGCTCCCTGTTATACAGCAACTTCCCACTAACTATCTATTTTACATGGAACAACAGAGTGGTTCTAAATAGGAAAAGGAGTAAGTCAAGGCTGTATATTGTCACCCTGTTTATTTAACTTATATGCAGAGTACATCATGAGAAATGCTGGGCTGGAAGAAGCACAAGCTGGAATCAAGATTTCTGGGAAAAATATCAATCACCACAGATATGCAGATGACACCACCCTTATGGCAGAAAGTGAAGAGGAACTATAAAGCCTCTTGATGAAAGTGAAAGTGGAGAGTGAAAAAGTTGGCTTAAAGCTCAACATTCAGAAAACGAAGACCATGACATCTGGTCCCATCACTTCATGGGAAATAGATGGGGAAACAGTGGAAACAGTGTCAGACTTTATTTTGGGGGGCTCCAAAATCACTGTAGATGGTGAGTGCAGCCATGAAATTAAAAGATGCTTACTCCTTGGAAGAAAAGTTATGACCAACCTAGATAGCATATTCAAAAGCAGAGACATTACTTTGCCAACAAAGGTC